>VZQC01015323.1:2829772-2856548 GCA_009823505.1 Rhizomys pruinosus | reverse complement strand
GTATGTTGAACCATCCCTACGTCTCTGGTATGAATCCAACCTGGTCATGATGGATGATCTTTTTTGATGTGGGTCTGTGTGTGATTTGCAAGTATTTTGTTGAGAATTTTTGCATCTGTGTTCATCAATGATATGGGTCTATAGTTTTCTTTCTTGTTTGTGTCTTTGCCTGGTTTTGGTATTACAGTGATGCTGACTTCATAGAAGGAATTTGGGATATTTCCTTCTGTCTGTATCCTTCTGAAAAGTTTGAGTAGTAATGGTCATAAGACCTCTTTAAATGTTTTAGAGAATTCTGCTGTGAAACCATCTGGGTCTGGGCTTTTTTAGTTGGTAGGCTTTTTATGACATCTTCAATTTCCTCAAGTATTATGGGTCTCTTTAAGCTGTCAATCTCTTCTTGGTTAAGCTTTGGAGAATTCCAGGATTTCAGATATTCATCCATTTCTCTTAGGTTTTCAAATTTAGTAGAGTATAGGTTTTTGAAGTATTCTTGTATGATTGTCTGTATCTTTTCTTTGTCTGTTGTGATGTTTCCCCTTTCATCATGAATTATATTGATTTGCAGTTGCTTTTTCTTTCTTTTGGTTAACTGAGCTAGAGGTCTGTCTATTTTGTTTATCTTTTCAAAGAACCAGCGTTTGGATTCATTGGTTTTTTTGTATTGTTTTCTTTGTTTCTATTTCATTGATTTCTGCTCTGATTTTTGCTATTTCTTCCTGTCCGTTGGGTTTAGGGTTCATTCGTTGTTGTCTTTCAAGTGTTTTTAGCTGCAGTGTTAGACCGTTTATTTCCCTCTTCAGACTGACTTTAATGCATCCCACAGGTTTTGTTGTGTTATATTGTCATTTTTATTTAGTTACAGGAATGCTCTTATTTCACTCTTTATTTCTTCTCTGACCCATTCGTTGCTCAGGATTGTGTTGTTTAGCCTCTGTCCTAGTTTGTCTAGCATTGCTGTGACAAAACACTCTGACCGACACCAACTTGGGGAGGAAAGGGTTTATTCAGCTTACATCTCCTGGGTCACAGTTCATCACTTAGGGAGCCCAAGGCAGGAACTTGGGGCAGGAACCTGGAGGCAGGAGCTGAAGCACAGGCCATGGAGGAGTACTGTTCATTGCCTTGTTCTCCTGGCCCATGCCCAGCCTGCCCTCTTATACAGTACACAACAACCTGCCCAGGGTGGCACCACTCATTGTAGGCTGGGCCTTCCCTCCCACACTGCTCGACCGTCAAGACAATACTCCACAGATGTGGGCACAGGCCAATCCAATGGAGCCAATTCCCCAATTGAGGCTCCCTCAACCCAGGTGTGTCAAATTGACACTAAAGCTATCCAGCACAGCCTCCATGTGCTCTTATACTTAGTAGGGCTTATCCTGGTGTTAATATTGAGCTTTATTGCACTGTGGTCTGATAGAATGCATGGAATCATTTCAATCCTTATGTATTTGTTGAGGTTTCATTTGTGTCCCAGTATGTGGTCGATTTTGGAGACTGTTCCATGGGGCACTGAGTCTCTGGTGTTTGGATGGAAAATTCTGTATATATCTGTGAAATATTCGATAGATGTCTGTGAGGTCCATTTGGTGTATTGTATTGTTCAGTTCTGATGTCTCTCTATTTATTTTTTGTCCAGTTGACCTATCCAGGTGGCTTAGTGGGTTATTGAAGTCCCCCACTATTAGCATGCTGGAATTAATCTGTGTCTTGAGGTCCTAAAAGATTGTGTTTATAAAGTTCAGTGCACCAGAATTTGGTGCATAAATATTTAAGATTGTGAAATCTTCTTGGTTAATTGTTCAATTGATAAGGATATAATGGCCCTCTTTGTCTTTTCTGATTAATTTTGCTCTGAAGTCTATTTTGTCTGATATTAGAATAGCCACTCCTGCTTGCTTTTTGGTGTCATTTGCTTGGAATATTTTTTTCCGTCCTTTCACTCTAAGGTGGTGTCTGTCCTTGAGGGTGAGATGGGTTTCTTGGAGGCAGCATATAGATGCATTCTGTTTCCTAATCCATTCACCCAGTCTATGTCTTTTGACTGGGGAGTTTAACCCATTAATGTTTAAGGTTATTATTGAGAGATGTATGTTCTTTCCTTTTAATTTATTTTTCATTTGCATTCTTGGTCTTGGTATTTATTTACTCTGTTATGCTTTTGGTAATTTCTCTCTTGGGTTGCTTAAGGATAGTTGCTCCTTTCCTCTGTTCTTTGAATTGCTTTGAGTATTTTCTGAAGTATTGGGTTTTCTTTTTTTACATGTGTTCTTTCATTTTCTTTATGTCATGAAAGATTTTTCTTTCTCCTTCAACTATGACTGACATTTTTGCTGGGTATAGTAATCTGGGTTGGCATCTAAAGTCATTTAGTACTGGGAATACTTTGGTCCGTGTTCTTCTGGCTTTCATAGTTTGCACTGAGAAGTCAGGTGTAATTCTGATGGGTTTCCCCTTATATGTACCTTGTTGTTTTTCTCTTGTGGCTTTCAGTATCTTGTCCTTGTTTTGAGCATCTAGTGTTTTAACTATGATATGATGTGGGTAATTTCTTTTCTGGTCTTGTCTATTTGGTGTTCTATGTGCTTCTTGTATTTCTATGGATTTATCGTTTTTTAGTTTGGGGAAGTTTTCTTCTATTATTCTGTTGAAGATCTGATCAATACCATTCATTCTCATGGGATTCTTCTCCTTCCTCTATCCCTATGAGTGATGTGGTCTTTTCATAGTGTCCTACATTTCCTGGTTGTTCCACTCTTGTGGTTTTTTTTTTTTTTTTTTAATTTCTCATAATCTTTACTTGAGGTTTCTAGCTGCGCTGTGTTATCCTGTAGGTCTGATATTCTTTTTTCTCCTTCATCCATTTTGCTTCTGAGGCTTTTTACCATTATTTCCTGCTGATTGGATGAATGTTTAATTTCCTTTTTTATTTCATCCTGTGATTTCTTCAGTATTTCCACTTCCTTTTGGAGGTTTTCATTCTTTTATTGTAGCTCCTTGCTTTGCTAGTCAGTTTTTTTTTCTTTTCAGCCTGAGAGCTTTTCAACGTTTTCACTTCCTTCTGGAGTTTGTCATTCTCTCTCTCTAGTTCTTTTTTGAGCTTGTATTTCTCTTCCTCTAGTTCTTTTCTGAGTTTGTGTTTCTCTTCCTCTAGTTCTTTTCTGAGTTTGTGTTTCTCTTCCTCTAGTTCTTTTCTGAGTTTGTCAATCTCTCCTTTTAGTTCTTTCCAGAGTTTATCATTCTTTCCTTTTAGTTCCTTCATGAGTTTTTCATTCTCTCCCTTTAGTTTTCTGATTTGTTCTTTTATAGTCTTTGAATATGTCTACAATTGTTCTTCTAAGGTTGGTGTCTTGGTTTCCTTCCAGGGAGATCTTGTTGTTGGGATCTTCTACAGGATTGGTTGAGTTTGATGGGGATTTATTTTGAGCTTTTTCCATATTGTTGTTTTTCTGTTGTGTTTTGGGCATGTGTATTTGTTGTTGTTATTGTTGTTTTTCCCCCCTTTGTTTATTTGTTTGCCTTCTGTTGTTAATCTCAAATGTTAATATGGAGGACTGGTTGGTCACTCAGTTTGCTTCCTGTTGGTTTCTTCCTCAGTTTTGGCTATGCTTATCGAATCACTGACACTGCTGGATCCTCCCAACAGCAGTAAACTGCAGCACAAGCAGTTTATACCTTCCACCACAGTATCAGTAGCTTGGGGGGGGGGCGTTAAATCCTTTGGCCCACGCACCAGTCCCCACCTGGGCAGCTGGACATGGAGTGTGTGCATCCCTGGCTGACCTTCTATCCACGCATGCAGTTCCTCTGTATGGTTCTAATGTTGTGTGGTGGCTGCAGAGGTCGGCTGCCAATGGCCTGCATGGCATAAACCCGTCTGAGCAGCTGGGCACAGAGTGTGTCTCTTTCTTTCTTTCTTTGTTTCTTTCTTTGTTTCTTTCTTTGTTTCTTTCTTTGTTTCTTTCTTTGTTTCTTTCTTTGTTTCTTTCTTTGTTTCTTTCTTTGTTTCTTTCTTTCTTTCTTTCTTTCTTTCTTTCTTTCTTTCTTTCTTTCTTTCTTTCTTTCTTTCTTTCTTTGATTGAGTGTTTATCTGGTTTCTGTATTAGAGTAATTCTGGCTTTAGAGAAGGAATTTGGAAGTGTTCCCTCTGTTTCTATCTTTTTGAATACTTTAAGCAGTGTTAGCTGTAGCTCTTTGAAGGTCTAGTATAATTCTGCTGTGAACCCATATTGGTCTGGACTATTTTGGGGGGAGGGTTTGTATTATTGTTTCAATCTCTTTATTTGGTATGGATCTATTTATGCTGTTGCTCTCTTCTTATTTAACTTTGGTGGTTTGATTGGATTTAGAAAATCATCCATTTCTTTCAGGTTATCTAACTCAACTGAGTATAGGTTTTTAGAATATTCCCTTATTCTGTTCTGGATTTCTTTGCTGTCTGTGGAAATATTTTCTTATTCACCTCTGAGTTTGCTGATTTGTTCTGCTCGTACTTTCTTTTGGTTTATTTGGCTAAGAAACAGGTCTTAGATTCATTTATTCTTTGTATTGCTTTCCTTATTTCTATTTTGTTGATTTCTGCTCTGATTACTACAGTTTCTTTCCATCTACTTGATTTGGGTTTGGTTTGTTCTTGTTTTACCAGATTCTTGAGTTGCATCATTAGGTCATTTATATGTGTATTAATTAATTAATTAATTAATTAATTAATTTTTATACTCCATACATACACCAAATTTACAAAGTCTGAAAATAAATGATAGATTTATTCCAAAACACATTTATGGATTCACTGNTTTTTTTTTAATTTCTCATAATCTTTACTTGAGGTTTCTAGCTGCGCTGTGTTATCCTGTAGGTCTGATATTCTTTTTTCTCCTTCATCCATTTTGCTTCTGAGGCTTTTTACCATTATTTCCTGCTGATTGGATGAATGTTTAATTTCCTTTTTTATTTCATCCTGTGATTTCTTCAGTATTTCCACTTCCTTTTGGAGGTTTTCATTCTTTTATTGTAGCTCCTTGCTTTGCTAGTCAGTTTTTTTTTCTTTTCAGCCTGAGAGCTTTTCAACGTTTTCACTTCCTTCTGGAGTTTGTCATTCTCTCTCTCTAGTTCTTTTTTGAGCTTGTATTTCTCTTCCTCTAGTTCTTTTCTGAGTTTGTGTTTCTCTTCCTCTAGTTCTTTTCTGAGTTTGTGTTTCTCTTCCTCTAGTTCTTTTCTGAGTTTGTCAATCTCTCCTTTTAGTTCTTTCCAGAGTTTATCATTCTTTCCTTTTAGTTCCTTCATGAGTTTTTCATTCTCTCCCTTTAGTTTTCTGATTTGTTCTTTTATAGTCTTTGAATATGTCTACAATTGTTCTTCTAAGGTTGGTGTCTTGGTTTCCTTCCAGGGAGATCTTGTTGTTGGGATCTTCTACAGGATTGGTTGAGTTTGATGGGGATTTATTTTGAGCTTTTTCCATATTGTTGTTTTTCTGTTGTGTTTTGGGCATGTGTATTTGTTGTTGTTATTGTTGTTTTTCCCCCCTTTGTTTATTTGTTTGCCTTCTGTTGTTAATCTCAAATGTTAATATGGAGGACTGGTTGGTCACTCAGTTTGCTTCCTGTTGGTTTCTTCCTCAGTTTTGGCTATGCTTATCGAATCACTGACACTGCTGGATCCTCCCAACAGCAGTAAACTGCAGCACAAGCAGTTTATACCTTCCACCACAGTATCAGTAGCTTGGGGGGGGGGCGTTAAATCCTTTGGCCCACGCACCAGTCCCCACCTGGGCAGCTGGACATGGAGTGTGTGCATCCCTGGCTGACCTTCTATCCACGCATGCAGTTCCTCTGTATGGTTCTAATGTTGTGTGGTGGCTGCAGAGGTCGGCTGCCAATGGCCTGCATGGCATAAACCCGTCTGAGCAGCTGGGCACAGAGTGTGTCTCTTTCTTTCTTTCTTTGTTTCTTTCTTTGTTTCTTTCTTTGTTTCTTTCTTTGTTTCTTTCTTTGTTTCTTTCTTTGTTTCTTTCTTTGTTTCTTTCTTTGTTTCTTTCTTTGTTTCTTTCTTTCTTTCTTTCTTTCTTTCTTTCTTTCTTTCTTTCTTTCTTTCTTTCTTTCTTTCCTTTTTTGATTGAGTGTTTATCTGGTTTCTGTATTAGAGTAATTCTGGCTTTAGAGAAGGAATTTGGAAGTGTTCCCTCTGTTTCTATCTTTTTGAATACTTTAAGCAGTGTTAGCTGTAGCTCTTTGAAGGTCTAGTATAATTCTGCTGTGAACCCATATTGGTCTGGACTATTTTGGGGGGAGGGTTTGTATTATTGTTTCAATCTCTTTATTTGGTATGGATCTATTTATGCTGTTGCTCTCTTCTTATTTAACTTTGGTGGTTTGATTGGATTTAGAAAATCATCCATTTCTTTCAGGTTATCTAACTCAACTGAGTATAGGTTTTTAGAATATTCCCTTATTCTGTTCTGGATTTCTTTGCTGTCTGTGGAAATATTTTCTTATTCACCTCTGAGTTTGCTGATTTGTTCTGCTCGTACTTTCTTTTGGTTTATTTGGCTAAGAAACAGGTCTTAGATTCATTTATTCTTTGTATTGCTTTCCTTATTTCTATTTTGTTGATTTCTGCTCTGATTACTACAGTTTCTTTCCATCTACTTGATTTGGGTTTGGTTTGTTCTTGTTTTACCAGATTCTTGAGTTGCATCATTAGGTCATTTATATGTGTATTAATTAATTAATTAATTAATTAATTAATTTTTATACTCCATACATACACCAAATTTACAAAGTCTGAAAATAAATGATAGATTTATTCCAAAACACATTTATGGATTCACTGTTTATCAGTAAACTTGCATGCAGGTAAAAAGAAATATAACTTTACATTTCTAAATCACATAGCAAGTTGATGTATGTTTTAATATACTTAAAAAAGATGGTCGGGTGTGGTGGTACATGCCTTTAATCCTAGCACTTGGGAGGCAGAGGCAGGTAGATTTCTGTGAGTTCAAGGCCAGCCTGGTCTACAGAGCAAGTTCCAGGCAAGCTGAGACTAAAGGGAGACCCTGTCTCAAAAAGACAAAAAATGATTTATTTTTTCTCTTAAATCTTATATCTGAGGAAAATAGAGACATATACTTCAAGTTATATCCATAATGATGTGAGTCAATGTGATATTATCTTTACTGAACAATTACCCACTTTGACTTATATATAAGGGTTTGGTGGTAGGATCCATAAATGAGGGCTAACATATGTCATTTATTTTTCCGAGACTGTGTTACTTCACTTAGCATAACAGCTTCTAGCTCTATCCATTTACCTGTACATTTCATGATGTGGTCTTTCTTTACTGATGCATAGAACTCCATTGTGTAGATCTACCACCTTTTTATTATCCACTCATCAGTTAAGGGATACTTGGGTTGCTTCCAGCTCTTTGTTATTATGAAAAGAGCAGCAATAAACATGGTTGTGCATGTGTCTCTGCTATAGGATGGGTCTTTGGGTATACACCCAGGAGTCGTATGATTGGGTCAAATAATAGGTTCATTTAAAAAAATTTTTTTTATTAATTTTATTTATTTCTGTATGTGTATGAATGTACTGTCTGCATGTAGGTCTGTGCACCCGTGTCGTGCAATGCCGCGGAGGTCAGAAGAGGGTGTCAGATTCCCCTGGAACTGGAGTTCTCCTGGAATTGGAGTTTCAGACGGTTCTCGGCTGCCATGTGGGTGCTGGAGATCGAACCCGGGTCCTCTGTAAGAGCGGTCGGCGCTCTTAACCACTAGGCCATCATTTTTAATCTTTCAAGAGTTCTCCGCACTGCTTTCCATAGGGGTTGCATGAGTTTGCAATCCCACCATCAGTGAATGAATGTTGCCCTTTCTCCACACCCTCTCCAGCATTTGGTATCATTTGTTTTCTTGATCATAGCCAGTCTTACCAGTGTAAGATGAAATTTTAAAGTGGTTTTAATTTGCATTTCCCTTATTACTAATGATGTTGAACACTTTTTTTTCTTTTATTTTTTTTTAGAAGTATGGAGCAGTTCACAAATTTGCGCAGGGGCCATGCTAATCTTCTCTGTATCATTCCAATTTTAGTATATGTGCTGCTGAAGCGAGCACAATGTTGAACACTTTTTAAAGATGTTTCTTAGCCATCTTCACTCCTTTTGGGAGGTCTCTGTTCAGATCTTTAGCCCATCTTTTGGAATTTTTTTATTTTTATTTTATTTATTTATTTATGTGTGTGAATGTATTGTCTGCATGGAGGTTTGTGCACCCGTGTCGTGCAATGCTGCGGAGGTCAGAAGAGGGCGTCAGATTCCCCTGGAACTGGAGTTCTCCTGGAATTGGAGTTACAGACGGTTCTCAGCCGCCATGTGGGTGCTGGGGATCGAACCCGTAGCCCATCATTTGATTGGGTCATTTGTTTTCATCCAGTGTTTTTTGAGTAACTTATATATTCTGGATGTTACATCTCTCTCAGATGTGTCACTAGTGAATATTTCCTCCCCCCACTCTGTGGGTTTTCTCTTCACCTCTTTGATTGTGTCTTTTGCTGTACAGAGCTTCTTAGTTTAATGAGGTCCTGCTTGAGTGCTGACCTTATTTCTTGTGCAACTATTGTCTGATTTAGAAGTCTTTTCCTACACCTATATCTTGTAGGTTACTGCCAATGTTTTCTTCTAACATTTTCAGTTTCAGGTTTCACATTGAGGTCTTTGATCCATTGAGAGCTGAAATTTGTAAAAGCAAAAAGGTAGGGGTTTAGTTTCATTCTTCTGCAAGTGGTGATCCAGTTTTGCCAGCACCATTTGATGAAGATGCTGCCTTTCCTCCATTGAGCGTTCTCGGGGCCTTTGTCAAATATCAATAGGCTGAAATTCCATGTACTCAAGTTGGGTTTTTCAATTTTGTTCCATTGATCTATGGGTCTATTTTTATGTGATGATTTTTTAAATGTAGTCACATAGAACTATAAATTTCTTTCCTAGGATTGTTTAAAAAAAACAAAAAACAAAAAACAAAAACTCGGGGAAACCTAGGCCTGCAGCAGCAGGAAGGGCTTCAGATCATCCCAGGCTAGAGTGCTGGGGATGGTGCAACTGGCAAAGCTCACCCCTCTTGGAGCCTGCTTCAGGTGCTCTCCAGGGTGCTGGACATCAGAAGTTACATTCTCATAAGCAAACTGCATTCTTCTTCTTAAAAATATTTTATTGAAGTTCTGTGGATTTCATGCATCATATCTCAGTCCGATTTAGACTCATTTCCTTTTCCATGTCCTCCACCCTACTCAAGTTCATGCATTCTGCCATACATGTCTTATATCTTTTCCTGAATCTTTTTAAAGTTTTCCAAAGCAGAAGATTATTGTTTGGGGGAGATCTGTACTGTTTCAATCAGTTCTTTGTCCCACTTCTTTTGTTGTTGTTTGTTGTCCCCTCCAATTTGTATTGTTTCAACATATGCATATATATGTATATATATATATATATATATATATATATATATATGTCACACCTGTGTTATCTGAAAATAAACTGTGTGTTATTTCCAAATCATATTTCAGGATCCACATTTTTCCCTTTTGAGTTTATATTACTCTAAAATATGCATACATACCCTCCACCCATATACCAAAATTCCAAAGCCTGAAAGTGATAGGTTAATTCTAGTGCCCATTAAGGGATTCACATTTTAAGAATACCATTCTTCATTTGTTTTTCTGGGACTGAGTTACTTCACTTAACGTAATATCTTCTAGCTTCATCCATTTACCTGCAAAGTTCATGATTTCATCTTTCTTTACTGCTGCATAGAAGTCTATTGTGTAGATGTACCACATTTTCTTTATCCACTTGTCTGTGGAGGGGCACTTGGTTGTTACCAGCTCTTTGCTATTGTGAAGAGAGCTGCAATAAACATGGATGTGCATATATCTCTGCAGTAAGATGGGTCTTGTGGGTATATATATACCCAGGAGTGGTATGGCTGGGTCAGGTGGTAGGCTCATTTTGAGTTTTTTAATTAATTAATTATTTACTTATTTATTTATGTGTATGAATGTACTGTCTGCATGTAGGTTTGTGCACCCATGTCGTGCAATGCCTCGGAAGTCAGAAGAGGGTCTCGGATTCCCCTGGAACTGGAGTTCTCCTGGAATTGGAGTTACAGATGGTTCTCAGCTGCCATGTGGGTGCTGGGGATCAAACCCGGGTCCTCTGCAAGAGCGTCGGCGCTCTTAACCTCTAGGCCATCTCTCCATTCCCTCATTTTGAGTTTAAGTGTTCTCTGCACTGCTTTCCATAGTGGTTATATGAGTTTACATTCCCAAAAGCAGTGAATGAGTATTCACTTTTCCCCACAACCTCTCCAGCATTTGGTATCATTTGTTTTCTTGATTCTAGCCAGTCTTATCAGAGTGAGATACTATCTTAAAGTGGTTTTAATTTGTATTTCCTTAATTATTAGTGATGTTGAACACTTTTTAAGGTGTTCTTCAGCCATCTTTATTTCCTTACTTGTGAAGTCTCTGTTCAGCTCTTTACTTCATCTTTTTAGTGAGTCATTTGTTTTCTTGTTTGTTTTTTGAGTAGTTTATATATTCTGGAAGTTCATGCTCTGTCAGGTGTATCGGTGGTGAAGGTTTCCTCTCATGCTGTGGGTTTTCTCTTCACTTCTCTGATTGTTTCTTTCACCATACAGAAGCTTTGGAGTTTAATGAGGTCTCAATTGTCAACCTTATTTTCTATGCAGCTGATTTAGAAAGTGTTCTTTTTAGTATATTAATTTTTTCAATCCGTGAGCATGGGAGGTCTTTCCATCCTCTAATGTCTTCTTCAATCTCCTTCTTCAGGGGTTAAAATTTTTATCATAGAGAGCCGGGCATGGTGGCACACACCTTTAATCCTAGCACTCAGGGGGCAGAGGCAGGTGGATCTTTGTGAGTTCAAGGCCAGCCTGATCTGCAAAGCGAGTTCCAGGACAGCTGGGGCTACAGGGACACTCTGTCTCGAAAAGACCGAAAAACAATTTTTTTTTTTATTATAGAGATCTTTGGTGTCTTTGGTTAGGTTTGTTCCTAGGTATTTTATTGTTTTTGAAGCTATTGTGAATGGGAAGTTCTCCTTATATTCCTTCTTCAGTTGCTTATTGTTAGTATATAGAAAGGCTACTGATTTTTTTTAGGTTAATTTTGTATCCCGCCATTTTAGTGAAACTCTTAATCATTTCTAGGAGTTTTCTGGTAGAGTTTTTAGCATCCCTTACATAAACTATCATATCATTTGCAAAAAGGGATAGCTTGACTTCTTCTTTTCCAATTAGTATTCCTTTAATTTCCTTTTCTTGCCTTATACCTAGCAAGCATTTCAAGCACTATATTGACGACAAGTGGCAATAGGGGGCAGCCTTGCTGGGTTCTTCTCTTTAAGGGGAATGCTTCTGTCATTTCCCCATTTAGGATGATATTGGCTGTGGGTTTCTTGTATATGGCTTTGATTACGTTGAGGAATGATCCCTCCAGTCCAATTCCTTCTAAGACTTTAAGCATGAAGGGATGCTGGATTTTGTCAAAAGCGTTTTCTGCATCTATTGAGATGATCCTGTGGTTTTTGTCTTTCAGTCCATTTATGTGTTTTATGATATTTATTGATTTACATATGTTGAACCATCCCTGCATCTCTGGTATGAATCCAACCTGGTCATAATGGATGATCTTTTTGATGTGGGTCTGTATGCAGTTTGCAAGTATTTTGTTGAGAATTTTGGGTCTCTGTTCATTAATGAGATGGGCCTACAGTTTTCTTTTGTGGTTGTATCTTTGCCTGGATTGGTATTAGAGTGATGCTAGCTTCATAGAATGAATTTGGGAGATTTCCCTTCATTTGTAACCTTCTGAACAGCTTTGAGTAGTAATGATTATAAATCCTCTTTAAATGTTTTATGGAATTCTGCCATGAAACCATCTGGGTCTGGGCTTTTTTTAGTTGGGAGGTTTTTTTTTATTACATTTTCAATTTCCTCAAATATTATGGGTCTGTTTAAGCTGTCAATCTCTTCTTGGTTAAGCTTTGTTGATTTCCAGGATTTCAGATATTCATTCATTTCTCTTAGGTTTTCAAATTTAGTAAAGTATAGGTTTTTGAAGTATTCTCATATGACTGTCTGGATCTTTTCATTGTCTGTTGTGATGTTTCCCCTTTCATCACAAATTTTATTGATTTGGAGTTGCTCCTTCTTTCTTTTGGTTAACAGCCTTATTGGTCTGTCTATCTTGTTTACCCTTTCAAAGAACCAACTTTTGGATTCATTGATTCTTTGTATTGTTTTCTTTGTTTCTATTTCATTGACTTCTGCTCTGATTTTTGTTATTCCTTCCTGTCTTTTAGGGTTCATTTGTTGTTGTCTCTCAAGTGTTTTTAGCTGCAGTACTAGATCATTTATTTGTGTTCTTTCTGCTTTTTTTTAATGTAGGAATCCAGGGCTATAAACTTGCCTTTTAGGACTGCTTTTAAAGTATCCCATAGGTTTGGTTGTGTTGTATTGTCATTTTCATTTAGTTCTAGGAATGCTTTTATTTCTTTCTTTATTTCTTCCTTGGCCCATTCATTATTCAAGTGTTTTAATATGGCCTCCAGTATTTCTTTTGCCTTTTTTCTTGATTTCTTCTTTGACCCATTAATATTTTCTGTCAATATTTTATTTATTATTTTATTTTATATGTATGAGTGTATTGCCTGCATATGTGTAAGTACACCCATGTCATGCAATACCTGTGGAGGTCAGAAGAGGGAGTCAGATCTCCTGGAACTGGAATTATGGAATAGTTATTAACTACCATGTGATGGTGAGAATTGAACTTGGGTCGTCCACAAGAGCAGCCAGTGCTCTTAACCACTGAGCCCTGTATCCAGCCCTGCCCCCATTAATCTTTTAATAGTGTGGTGTTTAATGTCTATGAGTCTGTGCCATTACTAAACAGTCTTTTGCTATTGATTTTGATCTTTATTGCATTGGGATAAGAAAGGTTACATGGGGTTACTGGAATTTTTCTGTATTTATTGAGACTTGTTTTGTGTCCCAGTGTGTGGTCAGTTTTAGAGACACTTCTGTGAGCTGCTGAGGATAATGTGTGCTCTTTTGTGTTTGGGTGGAATATTCTGTACACATTGGCTACATCCATTCAATGAATGACACCATTCAATTCTGATGTTGCCCTTTTTATTTTGTGTCCAGATGACATGTCTATTGGACAAGAAAATGGAATACTGAAATCACTTAATATTACTAAATTGGGGTTAATCTGTGTCTTGAAGTCCACTTGTACCCTTTTTACGAAATTGGATGCCCCAGTGTTTGTATAAATGTTGCACAAATGTTAAGTGCATAAGTGTTTAGGATTTTAATGTCTTTAATTAGGTTTTTGTTTGATTTGTTATGTTTGTTTTGTTTTGTTTTGTTTGTTTAGACAGGGTCTCCCTGTAGCCCCAGCTGTCCTGGAACTCTCTTTTGTAGACCAGATTGGCCTTGATATCACAGAGATCCACCTACCTCTGCCTCCTCAGTGCTGAGATTAAAGGTGTGTGCCATCATACTGGCACTAATGCTTTCTTTATTAATTATTCCCTTGATGAGAATGAAGTGTCCTTTTATTTAAAAATATTTATCATGAATTCTTTTAGTAATATGAAGTGTTATAATTAGCATATACTTTGCCTATAGTAATGCTATTCTTTCATTAGTTTTATCTTTCATTAGGTTTTGATTTGTGTCCCCAAATATCCTTCAGTGTGGGTCCATCCACTGGGCCCACTAAGAGTTGTCCCTGTAAGACACTGTCTTTCCCCCTCCCAGGAGTTGTCAATTACCAAAAGTTCTTCAAGTGGGTTGGAATTTCTTACCTGTTTTCCAGTGTCTATGCTGGGATTTTGTCTGGTTTGAGCTTGCATAGGACTCATGCATACTGTCACCATTGCTGTGAGTCCCTATGTGGAACCAACCAGCTGTCTGGAAGACACTGTTTACTTGTGGTCATCCACCTCCTCTGGCTCTTAAAAATCTTACCATCTCTTCTTAGGTGATGAACCTTGATGAGCCTTGGGAGGCCAAGATTTTAAATAGTTGTCCTAATCAGGGATAAGTACTCTCTGACCTCTTGAACTCATGATACCAAATTGTGATAAATGGGTAAAACTAGAAACTGTTATATTAATTAAATAGCACAGACTCAGAAAAAAAACAAGGGATATATAGTCTCTCTTATTTGTGAATTTTAGCTCCAAATCTCTAGATGTCCTGATGTAACCATAGGAGACAGGAAAACAGAAAGGAGCCATGGGGATAAAGGGGTAAAGGAACTTAAGATGGGGGACAGTAGGAGAGAGAAGTGGGGACAAGGGGTCACTTTAACTGGGGAGGAAGCAAGGAGGGTGATAGAGAGGAGTGAGAGGAGAGATAAATAATGCTCAAATGGTACAAAAAAGTAAAATGTATTAGTTCAAAGTCCTACTGAAAAATACCATATAATAAATATGCAAGCTTATGTGTATAGCTAGAGGCTATATAACAACCACAGTGCCAGACAGGAGAATCATCACTTAGAGTTGTTGGCCAGGGTAAATTCAAAATAATACTCTATTGCCACAGACCTTGATTACCTCCCAGAACATGAAGAAGACATTGATGAAGACATTTCACATCTGTGGTATAGGACTTAAAGAAATTTAGCTGCAACTGACTTGGGAATCTCCTGAAGACTAGCTCTCCTGGTATCAGAGAATACTGTACAAATTGCTAAGGGAAAAAAAAATCAGTGGTCCTACTCAGATGTAAAGCCTAAAAAGCAATGACTGGCTCATCAATCAATCATTATTGGTGCAACAGTGGCACTTTCATCATGGGAGTAACCAACAGGTGTCTAATTGGCATTAAGGCCTGCTCAATGGAAGAGAACTCATGTGTAGTGCTGCAAACACAGCCACATACACCTAGCTAGAGATGTCAGAGATCCTAGAGAAAAACTTACTTTTGCTACATCCCTAGACCAATATAATTTCTTACTTTATTCTGAATATGCATCCTTGTATATACAAACAAGTGTACCTTTCACCCCTCATTAAAGAAGCTCTTTTTGCAACAGATAGAGATGATTACAGAGTTCCAGAACAGGTTAAATCCAGAAGATGTGTCCGTGAGATGCTTAGCCCTAGGTGACACATCTACAAAGGAACCTGCACACAGGATGAGTGTGTCCCTCCATGCTCAACAAAGAAGTTTCCTTGTGCAGCAGATATCATTTTTAAATTTTATGTGTATGAGTGTTTGGAATTAATGTATGCAAGTGCATTTCATGGATGCAGTGCCTACAGAGGCCATTGAATATCCTAGGAGTGGAATTAAGGATGTTTGTTAGCTGCCATATGGGTGCTAGGAACTGAATCCAGGGTCTCTGCAAGAGTAGCCAGTGCTCCAAGACAATGAGCCATCTCTCTAGCCCTTGAAGTGTCCTCCTTTTTAAGTAACTTCTAATTTTAGTTTGAAGCCTATTTTTCCAGGTGTTATTACTGTAATGTCTTTGGTCCATTTGGTTGTAATACTTTTTATTCTTTCACTATAAGGTCATTCCTATCTTTGAAGGCAGGATGAGTTTCTTACAGCCAACAAAAAACTGGATTTTTTTTTCTTTTTTTAAATTGAATTTCTGCAATTTTCATACAATAAAATTTACATTATTTAGATCCCATTTTCTACTCCTCCCTTAATCCTACCTCCTTTTATTGGCCCCATCTGATTTAAATACTCTGATATATACATATATTAATATGCATATTATATATTAAGACCCATAGAGACTAATGATAAAGAGAAAGAAAATATTTCCATGATTAAAACAGATTTAAGGAATTTATGTCCACAAAACCAGCCCTACAGAGAATATTTTATATAATCCTTCAGTCAGAAAAGAAGATTAAACACTCTCAAGAGGGCACAAATGATAAAATTATTCCAGAACCAAGGTCTATAAAAAGATGTCTATAAAATAACAGCACTATAACACCAACATAAAAGAATTAATAAGCACTGGTAAATAATGGCCCTGAATATTATTGATCTCAGCCCCCTAGTGCAAAACATAGACTAACCTGCTGGATTAGAAAACAGGATCCATCAATTTCCTGCCTCCAGGAAATGTGCTTCAATAACAATGATCGACATCACCTTAGGGTAAAAGGATAGAAGCAGATATTCCATGCAAATGGAACTAAGAAACAAGTAGGAGTAGCTATTCTTATACCCAACAAAATAGACTTCAAGCTAAAACGAACCAGAGAGACAGGGAAGGTTACTTCATACTCATTAAAGGAAAAATCTACTGGGAAGATATTACAGTCCTAAGCATAAATGTACCACACAATGAAGTATCCAATTTCATAAAATAAACATTATTATATTTAGAATCTCACATTGGTTCTAACACAGTGAAAGTGAATGACTTCAATACCCTACCAATAGACAGGTAACTGGACACCATAAATAAAATGGTGTCATCTAACTGTTTAGTTTTTTTCTGTTTAGCTCATTTACAGACATTTACAGAACATTCCACTCAATGACCAAAGAATACACTTCCTTTCCAGAAGCCCATAGAGCTTTCTCCAAAATCGACCACATATTAAGATACAAAGCAAGTGTCCTACTTTATCTTCCATTGCTGTGACAAAACACTCTGACCGACACCAACTTGGGGAGGAAAGGGTTTATTCAGCTTACATCTCCCGCGTCACAGTTCATCACTCAGGGAGCCCAAGGCAAGAACTCAGGGCAGGAACCTGGAGGCAGGAGCTGAAGCACAAGCCATGGAGGAATGCTGTTCACTGGCTTGCTCGCTCTGGCTCATGCCCAGCCTGCCTTCTTATACCATACATAACTACCTGCCCAGGTGGCACCACTCATTGTGGGCTGGGCCCTTCCACACTGCTCGACCATCAAGACAATACTCCACAGATGTGGCCACAGGCCAATCCAATGGAGTCAATTCCCCAGTTGAGGCTCCCTCAACCCAGGTGTGTCAAGTTGACACTAAAGCTATCCAGCACAGCAAGTCTTCAGAACTTTACAAAAATTGAAATAGCATTTTATAGCCTATCTAAATACAAAGGAATAAAGCTAGAGAGTAGCAACAATAAAAATGGGAAAGTATGCAAATTCATGGAAGCTAAACAACATATTAATGAAAAAAAATTGGGTGATGGGAGAAATCAATAAGGAAATTAAAAATTCCTTAGAATTGAAGTGAAAACACAAAATGCTATGTCCTTTGGGACATAATGAAGGCAGTCCTAAGAGGAAAATTTAAATAATTAAGTGCCTACACTGGAAAATTAGACATCTCATAGAAACAAATTGTATACTTTTATATTGCCTGCATGTGTGTAAGTGTATCTGTGCCATACCCATGGAAGTCAGAAGAATGTCAGATTACCTGGAACTGGAGTTATGAATGGTTGCTAGTCACCATGTGGGGGCTTGGAATTGAACCCAGGCCCTCTGCAAGAGCAGACAGTGCTCTTAACTGCTGAGTCATCTTTCCAGTCCTTCATATAAATAAATTATTGATGTGGTTGAAAGTTTGAAAAACCAAGAACAATACCTAAAAAGAGTAGATGGGAAGAAATAAGTACAATAGAGACTGAAATTAATGAAATAGATAAAAAATACAAATAATTGAAAAGATTAACAAGATTGAAAAAAATTATTCAAATTAAACAAAAGAAAGAGAGAGGGGACCCAAATTAACAAGCTCAGAGATGAAGGAAGGGAAAGATTTCAGCAGACAGAGAGGAAATTCAGAAAACAGTTTACTTTACAAACCTATGTTCCACTAAACTTGAAAAATCTAAAAGAAATGGTCCAGTTTCTTGATATTTAGGGCTGACCAAAATGAAATTAAAATGACATGAAGAACATAAATAGACCCATCGCAGTGAGAGGAGTGGCATTCTTTCTATCTTTCCACCTAAGTGACATCTAGAAACTCTCCTAAGCAGTCTTATTCTTTTTTTTTTTTTTTGTTTTTTTTTAAGGATATATGCAGCCAGGTGTGGTGGCACATGCATTTAATCCTAGCATTTGGGAGGCAGAGGCAGTTGGATCTCTGTGAGTTCAAGGCCAGCCTGGTCTACAGAGTGAGTTCCAGGACAGCTGGGGCTACAGGGAGACCCTGTCTCAAGAAAGACCAAAAAAACAAAACAAAACAAAACAAAACAAAACAAACAAAAAAAACAACAAAAGATATATGTAATAAAAAGAATATCTTTTTAAGTCTATGTAAATTTTGCTTTCTTATTTTATGCTATTATTTCTATTTTCCTTTCGTGTTTTCTCCTTTGATTTTTATTCATTCACGTTTACATTTTCTCCACCTCCAGATGTCTATTTAATTTGTTCTTTCTCCCCGCCTGGTCTTTTCATCTGTGTAGTTAATACCCGGAGCTTCCTTCTGAGCGGAGATCTTTGCCGTTATTCTGTTTTCAGTTTCCTTTGCGCGATCTTTTCCCTTTTTATATTTCCCTTTTCTTTCATTCCTTATAGTTTTGGGTCCTCATACTGAGAGGAAGGAACGTACATCAGTCAATTGGCAAGATTTTTCTTTTTTTTTTTTTTATTTTAAATATTTTTTTGATGCTTGCGCATTTCATACATTTTCCAATTCAGTTCAGGCATTATTTCCCTTTCCCTCCCCCCCACCCCTCCCCATCCCAGATATGCATTTGCCATAATTGTCCTGCATCTTTCTCTCAGTTTTTTTTTCATTTTTAGCTATAAGTGATAATCCATGAGTACAAGCATCCTTCATGCAAAACCTATCTGCAGGCTGTTGTGCCCAAACACCTACAGCCCCACCATCCAGTGGGGGGTGACAGGTTGTTTGTTCAATCAAGTTGATCAAATGAGTGTCCAGACTACATTGCTGTAGTTTCACCATTCACCCCAATCGCAGCCCTTACATTCTACCACGCCCCCTCTTCCGCAGGTTGTTCCCTAGGCTTAGAAAAGGGGCACAGGTGGATGAGAGGTAAAACAGTCCACTCTCTCTGGAGCTGTTGACTTGGACTCTGGTCAATTCTGGCTGTTTCCTTTCATGGGCTGACAGTTTGTCCAGGAATAACCTTTCGATCCTACTAATGAAGAACAAGCAATTAGATATATAGGTATTTAAGCAGCACTAATAGTTATGGTGGGTTACTTTAGCATAGACACATGTTTGGTTATGTTAATCCATGAATTACAATTTTTGGGATAGCGCAGCCGTTAAAGGCTGAGGCTGAGAACCGCAAAAAAAGATTTTTCTTTAGTAGCTCTTTAAGGTTGCCTTTCTATCTTCAATTTCAAGCACATCTAATGATTTAGTGTCTCTTGCTTGTAATTATTGGCTATCTAATATGTCTGCAGATAACTTCTTGAACTTCACTGTTTCCAACCACCAACCATCAATCCGTTGAGCTCTTCCATGTTTCTGGGCTCATATTTCCAGATGGATGCTGGGCATCTCCAACTGGAATTTCACTTGATTCTTCGTGTCTTATGTGATCATCTTTTCTCCAAGTTTCTACTATCATATAATTCTGGGATCTCCATTATCATGATCATTTCCTCAGTCACATTCATACCCTTTAGAATAGGTATTTCATCTCTTTAAAGTTTCCTTGAGTCTACTTGTACACTGCATCAAATTAAACAAAAGAAAGCTAGCCATTACCTCTTGCTTAGAATATTATTTATCCTGTCCTGCTAATGCTGTTGTACCTGAGACACGCCTCCAGAGCTTTACCATTGCCAGATCTCCTGGTCCTCAAGTGTCCTTCTTCTTAACTATTTGTCAGCTTTGGTGCAATTCTTTGTAGTGAGCATGTGAACAGTTGAGAAGTATGTTATGAAAGTGAGTTACCACAAGATCCATTTCTTACAAGGATACCAAAATTCTCAATTTTATTCCTGAGTGTCAAATATTTTAGGTTATTTTAGTCTGGAATACATCCCAGGAAGCTCATTTTTGGTTATACACTATTAGTTTTCATACAATTTGTAATGTGCTGTCAGAAGGGGTATTGTGATTTAAACAGGCCTCTATGATAATCACACCTGCTAGATCCCTGCTCCTTCCTCAGAACTTTGGTATTATCATTGAAAAGAAAAAGTTAAAATGACATTTATATTTTATTAGTTATGCCTTCTTAACTGATGTTTCTAGCTCTAATTCATCTAATGAATTCTTCACACTGCCATTAGAGGTAATTTTCCAAATAAAATCTATCATACTGATTGTGTTCAAAGTTCTTTTTAATTAAAACTTTAATTGAAATTTTGCTATTTAAACAGAATTTAATTTTTGTAGTAGCCATATTATCTTGGCTATTCATGTTGTTTCTATTTTTTTCTGAGACCTGGACATTTGGACTTGTGTGGTGGTGTTTCTTGATATGGGTAAGTGATACTGTTCTTGCCAAATGTTTGTTTTTACCTTGTCTGTTGCTTCTCCAACTTGTCAGGTCATAGCCCAGCTGAGTAGTGCATAGTGTTCAGTTTGGGGGCCACTTTATGTTGATGTAGAAATGATGTGAAAGAAGTGGTCTCTATTCAGCTAGATAAAGGTGCAACTTTTGAATTGAGATTTCAGGATTGACTGCACAGGATCCTGGATCAGCAGGGCGGGATGGGGGTGGTGGGTGAACAGGTTACCTGGTAGGTTAGGTTGGGAGGTCACAGGTCTGGGGTGCACATAGTTCAGTTGTTACAAGGAGCCTTTAGGGACAGAGTTTAGGACTGTAAGTTTGGGGCAGGGAAGTTTTCTGGATATCCAGACATGGCTGAGTGCTGAGGTGGTGGGGAGTGATTTACGTTGCCAAGATCAGAGGGTTGCTCACATCTGGGAAGGGTTAGGATCCCTCTGAATCAAGGAGGTCTGAGAGCTAAGATGGCAGGGCACTAGGGCATCTCAGGGGTGGAGCTCATGTTTGCAAGTCCATGTTCAAAGTCGTATTCTAATACCTGGGTTCTCCTTCATATCTACCAAAATAGTCAAGTAATTTTAGTCCTTTTCCCACTCCTTGCAGCTGTCTTCTAAATCCCACACCACCTTCAGCAAAGCTAATAGATGTTCACTGCTCGCTACAAAAGAATGAGCAAATTCTTCAGCATGGCATTTGACTCCACATGCTCATCACATAGTCAGCAGCAGTTTGTGTGCTCTGC
Organism: Rhizomys pruinosus; assembly: GCA_009823505.1. Classification (NCBI taxonomy): domain Eukaryota; kingdom Metazoa; phylum Chordata; class Mammalia; order Rodentia; family Spalacidae; genus Rhizomys; species Rhizomys pruinosus. Next base: position 2,835,292 of record VZQC01015323.1, on the reverse strand, counting down.
AAACAATGATATGGGCTGAACGTTGATTTACCATGTTCATATGTTAGCACTTACTTCTTCAGTGTCATATTATCTTTTTCCTTTTTTTGTGTGGCATCCTTTGTACTTTAAACATGCAGTGGTCACCCCCAACCCTATTGCAGGGTCTTTTTGCATATTATCTGCTGCATCTACAATGCACCTTCTATTCCCCAATCTCTTCCTCCTCCACTGTTTTCTCTTCCTATATCTCCAGTCATGAACTGAGTTCTTTGTACATAGATTTTTAAAGTTCTATTTATTTTTATTTTGCATGAATGTCTGTTTGCCTGCATTTAGGTATGTATACCATATATGCCAGTGCCTGCAGGGGCCAGAAGAGGGTGTCAGATCCACTAAAATTGGTGTTATAGGCAATTGTGAGGTGCCCTGTGGGTGCTGAGAACTGAACCCTGGTCCTCTGCAAGAGCAGGCAGTGCTTTTAACTGCAGAGTCATCTCTCTAGTCTCTGTAACTAGTTTAAAAAATAATATTCCAGCTAAATTGGAGTTGTTATAAATTTTGTGTTGAAGACCCAAACATCTTTACAGAGAAAATATTTGGATCTATAAACAAGAAAAATGAGCATTCTAGTTGAAATTTGAATGAAGCGGATATGGGTTCCCAGGTAATTTTGACACTCAGGATGCTTAATGAATCCTTGTTTGAGCTCCAAGATCCCTCCCTTGGAACTAAGGAGGCTTGGAGAATCAACAGGCTCCCTGAAGTTCAGCTGGAACACCTCTGCTATAGGCAATTACTTTGCAAAGAAGGAAGTGGCTGGACCTGTAATGTATCTCACTGCACCCAATCGTGAATTCAGAAAGCCTTGTCTGTATTCATCAAAGTGTGGGCAGTTCCATTCTCAGGCACATTTCTATCTTGGCTTTTTAAAACATAAAATGTTTATTTAAAAGTCAGCAGAGGAGACCTCTTTCCCCTTGCCAAGTCTTGTTTTATATCTCCTTGGCCAGAAGCACTTAACGTGCAAATACATAAAGTGATTATTGAGGGTCATTTCTTATTCTTCATTCCAAACAAAGAAAAACCTTGTGAAATGGCATTTGGGGGAAGCAATATACATATTGTAGCATTTCATTAAATCCTTTTCATTTATGTGCTTCAGTTTGTGAAGGTTACTGACAGTTGATTTAAAATATGTATTACTTTAGTGAGTAAGAGTACATAAAGTCACTAAATCAAATTTGCCATGAACATCAACTCAGAAAAATTAACCATGTGGACAGTCACCAAGGACGAAAGGCCAGCAGGCTCTCATATATTTCCTCTTCTTGAGTTGGCTAAGTGACTAATTCTTCTTGCTTTTAAGCATGACTGTGGCGTTCCTGTTGGAATCTTTGCTTGCGTGTAGAGTCAGTTGCTTTATACACTAACAGGGTCAGTGTGAATTTTATAGAAGAGGGAGTGTTAAAATCCTCTCTTTTAAAAACGTGCAGGGAAATCAAAAGGGCATTTTTCAACACAAATAATTGATGGACTTCTCGTGTCTTTTGTGGACCTCGCCTGAGACAGCCATTTTACTTCTGATAAGAGTCCTTGGCAGTACTTTGTTCTGTCAAAATGAAGGTGCCAATATTCTCATGTTGACAAACTGTGAAGTGCCCACATTGTATCCTGTCATCTTTCTTCCTGTGAAACTGCATTTTTACCTTTGTTCATAATGCCAGCTTTAAGTGAATGGACATGTTTGTAGAAGTCAACAAGAAGAGATACCTTCTCTTCTCTGCTTAGTTGTACTGGGTGGTGGCCCAGGTAGGAGGAAGGTTCTTGGTATACCCCAGCTCACAAATTTGCCTTTAGCAATAGAATAAGTTAAGATGAGAAAGTTAACTTAATTCAAGTGGCTGTGGATCAATATCAAATCACTCTTCTCAAAAGCTGCTGACATACTCATTTTTCAGTTAAGATTTTATTTTGGGAATTTCCCATACTCTAAACATACTCTAAACACTGTATGAGTACTATAGTTAGAGATGGAGGGCAGTCTCTGCCTTGAAGCACTCAGAATTTGTGGCTTAGAGTGAGGGGGCATCAGGTGAACCCTGGCAGAGCAGTGCGGTGTCTACCTTACAGAGATCATGCACAGATGTCACTTGAGAGGATAATTCGAGGAGGCTCAGGAACCCAACCCAAGCAAATATTTGTTCAAGGACCCTGTCTTTATCAACAATTCGATTAAAATATGTGCTATAAAATCATGGGCCCATATGAAGTATATTGACTTACTGATGAAGATTTAGAATGCTAACAAGTGAAGAAATAAATATTTGCTTTTTTTGTTGTTGTTCAATTAGTGAACTTGAGAATTCTTTGCTGTGTGTACACCCTGTTGTTTCCTAATCTTTATTGTAAAGAGTGCTGTTTCTGGTTGATCTGTTATACTTTCCACGAGGAAAAGGTGTCTGGTGAATATTCATTTTCCAAAGGTGGTTACTATGATTCATTGATGATGACACAAACCTTACTCTTACCCAGCTTGGAGAAAAAACGTGAACAATAAATCATTTTCTGATTATGTAAAAGGCAGGGAGAAGCCCATCATTACACCTGTCTTCTTTTAGGCCACAATGACAGAGTTTGTTATGGTCTTTTAAAATGTTAATTGCGCTCATTCCTCTAGATATTTTCAATAGTTGGGAAAAGAAGAAGGAGGACCAGTTGGCGGAATTAAAAGAGAGAGCCTATCAGCATGAAGAAAATCTGTCTTCATCTTCCTCATTCAGTATGCTTAAGAGGACTTGAAAAACGATAATGTCCATATAGTGGTCAGAAGTAAGAGGCCACTGAGAAAAGGACCTGCTTGCTTTACAAAGTGATGCAAACCCCTAGGAGAGCATCCAGCCACTCTAGGCAGATGGCCTGACAATTTGTATGAAGGTTTAGGAGGTAGAATGACTTCTTCAGGTCCGGTATGGGGAGGAAGTAAGAGGACATGGAAGAAAGGACTCATGTTTCTATATGTCCATTCTCAGGTGCTGTGTAAGCAGAGGCAGCAGTACATTCACAACACAGTATCAGAAGAAACAAGAGTCTCCATGGAGAGCTCAAGCACAAGGACTGGTGATGTATGGTCAGGGCCTTAGAGTTCTGAATATTCCTCAGGTCCTCCATGAGTGTGAGTCATTGTAGATCTGTGCATCAGCAACATATTTAGTAGGCCATCCTTCTTCAACCAGAACCTAGGTATCGGGATCCTGCAGAGTTCCTCAGGACATATGGTTAACTCTACATATGAGATGGTAGTAGATGCAAAGGTACCCTATAGGGAAGTCAGCAGAGTCTACATGTATTGAAGTTCAGGTTCAAGAGAGTCCATTCAGATATTGTCCTAGCACTTTCTATGTATTGAGAAGTGATTTGAAAAAAATTCAAAGCAGGCACTGCAAATTACATGACACCCTGTGGTGGAAGGCTCAGGGCATGTCCCTGCCCCTCTTAATCTATCTGTGGTATTGACTGATGCAAATAGAAAGAGATTGGCCTCAGTTCTTTTGAGAGAAAAGTGGACCAGGTAGGCATTCTGCAGGGACCCTGTTTTACTTACATGAAGGATGATGTTTAGTAGCTGGCAAAGGGCGAAAGAGCACTGTAAGCAGAGAGGACCGTGGTGTAATATATGTGGGAAGATATAAATGTAGTCATTAGTAGGTAGAACAAAGAGGTCCTGGAGAGCCCTGCTATTCCAAGAACAGTTTGTATCTGCCTCTCAAGAGTATTCATGCCATTTGGAGCATTTCAGATATAGAATTTCAGGTCCTGTTCTAGCCTTACTGAACCCAAATTTGCATTTTACATGATTCTACTCTCTTTTATTCTTATGAAATTTGATGGCTGGAAACTTTCAAGTTCCTGAAACTGGAAGTGCAACAGTGGGCTGGACTTTTCTCTGTAGGGTAGGAGGAGCTGTTATATTTAAAGCAAAAGACGATGATCACGTTCAGGTGCTTGAGGAGCCGAGTAGTGGCAGTGGAAGAGAACTGCAGAAGAGTAGGTTCTAGGAGTGAGTGGAGTGAGACAAGATGGAGTGAGACAGAAAGACAAGAGGAGAATTTGAATTATAATATTGCAACAAAGAGTGGACATTCTGTTTAATGATCAGAAATTACAGAACATACAGGCATAAGGATGAGACATCTGACAGGGATGGATGAGACTAGCATTATATGCAGGATATAGATGTGTTCTCAGTATACAGGAAACTATGAGACAGAGGAAGTTGGATGAAGAGATCTGGGAAAAGGATGACAAATTTAAGGTATGTGTGGCATATCCTACAGGGGGCCAGAACTCTGAAGACTGAGTCAAAAGTTTGGATTTAGGAGTCAACAGCGCCCAGTAGATAATGTCAGCAAGTAGGATGAGATTCCAGGAAGGGGCCGGTGGTTTAAAATAACACTTTGGACAATACCGAAACTTAGTAGTACAAGAAGAAAAGCCTTTAAGGAAGAGTTCACAGAACTCTTATTTAAACTAATAATTTAAATATGTGTGTACCTACACTCATATAAACACACATTTTAATCTTCAAAAAGTACCTTACTCAGTAATATCTTCATTTTAACAGAAAACTGGAGTTCAGAGACATTGCCCTAAAATTTCCAAGTTTATGTGATTAGATAGATAAATGGATAGATAGATAGATAGATAGATAGGAGAGACAAAGACACAGACAAAAAAGCAAAGGTAAGATTCCAGTCCAAATACATCTGATATATTTTATGAAATTGTAGGAAAGACTAGATACAGATGTTTGGGGGGATTTCAAAGACATTTCAAAATGGTTAGGCACTGCAAAAAACTGTCAGTGGAGAACAATAACATGTTCTTGGATAGTCTGACAGTGTAGTTTTCAGTGGTGTTTGGGGTAGGGAGGTAGTGTGCCTGGATTTACAGAAATGAAAAGGCTCTGAGAACCAGCCTTGATTAATCAAAAAATGTTAGCTGTCAAATTGGTGGTGTAAGTATTGACACATTCCAGGTAATACAAGCAACAGAACAGTGGACATTTAGAATTTCAAGCTGTTTACTTTTAAATGAAAAAAAATTCAGAGAAGCCTGGACTTAAAAACATTTTTATTGACTCTGAGAATTTCATACATGGCCAGTTGATCATATTCACCCCAGTTCTTCACTGTAACTCTTGACAGATCCACCACTACCTTCACCACCCTGAACTTTCTGTCTTCTTAAAAAAAATAACCCTGAGATCTGCTGAGAACAGCTTGTGCAAGCCCAGGTAGGTGACAGCAGCTGAGTGCTTCAGCAAGGCTGACTGTTGACTGATTTCATCTAGTTAATCCGTTAATCCAGTTGTCTTTGATTGGTTGGCTTTTGTGGCTGTGGGGGCAGAGTTATCCTCCCAGCCTGTATTAAAGGCACGGCTGTGTGACTCTCAATCTGAGGTCTCCTGAGAACAGCTCACACAAGCCCAGGTGTCGGGGCTCGGACTAAAGAGCCCACCCACTGTCGCCCCCCCCCCCC
>VZQC01015323.1:2704161-2825299 GCA_009823505.1 Rhizomys pruinosus | reverse complement strand
AATAACACAGTCCCAGAAAAACAAACGACGAATGCTATCCCTCATCTGTGGATGCTAGTGCCAATTACCTAGTTGTAAGTATTTCTTGTGTATGGCCCCCTGAGCTTTTGTCCAAAGCAGTTGAGAGTGATGCATATTGGAAACAACAACAACAACAACAACAACAACAACAACAACAACAGAAAGGGCTGCATCAAAGAACTGACTGAAACGATGAACTTCTGCTCAAAACAGTCAACTTCCTCATGGAGAATATTGAGAAAGACTGAGAAAGAGATGAAAGGCATGTTTGGCAGAATGCATGAGCTCTGGTGGGGTGGGGGAATGGGTGGGGACACGGGTCTAGAGTTGTTAAAAAATAAATTAAAAAAAGAAAAAAGATAACCCATCAAATCCAATTTGTGTCGTTCATATACTTCTGGGTGAGAACGTTGTTGACCTACCAGAACCCACACCTTGAAGAAAATGGACTCTTCTTCCATAGAAACCACCAACTGTGAGTAGCTCCTCAGTTAGGAGATGGGCTCATGCCTCACCCCCACCCACACAGAATGTTGGCTAGCTTGATCTTGTGCAGATCTTAATTTCAGCCATATCCTACCCCTCCACATGCATCCATACTTTAACATGACTCTGTTTCCAGGACAGAGTCAGCTATCACAGGACTAGATACCTGACCTCAGCTCCACCAATCACAGTGCTTGAAATAGAGTTAGCTTTCTCATTTGGGTGACAGATGGAGTCTAAAAGCATACTTTCACCTGTTCTGAGGCTGAATCCTTAACCTCTTGCAGTTTAGTTATATAAAGTGTACTTTTTTTTAAAATAAAATGATGACATACTTTTTTGGCTCTAGCTAATTTGACTTCTGTAGGATCCAAAAACCATTTAATAAAGCATATTAAGCATATGCAACATACAGGTGAACTTTTTAGCATTTTCTTTCAAAATTACAGTTGGCTTGTATGTGGCATAAAATTCTATCACATTAGAAGCAAAGATTTAGGGAAAAGACTGAGCGCGGAGCATCTAGAAAAGGAAAAGTACCAAGTACTACCAGGATGCACAGTTTTTACAAAAAAATGAAGGACATGGTTTCATCAAGGATAAAATCAACATAGCAAGAACAGCAGGGTAATTCAAAAGGCAAAACTGCAGATTGCGTCTAAACCATGGAATAATAAAGATGTTACAGGATCGGAGCTGGAGAGATGGCTCAAGTGGTAAAGAGAGGTCCTGTCTCAAAAATAAGGTGGAAAAGTTGCTGGGGAAGACCCTTATATCAATCTCCAGCTTCTACATGCACATACACACTCAGAGAGAGACAGAGACCGAGAGCAGAGATTACAGGATTAAAGACATCAGTAATATAATGCTAATGTAGCGGATTATATATAAGACATAAAGTTGTGTGCTGATAGGAAAGGGACCCATAGGAGATTGCGTTGGCTGTATATTACTTAATAGATTGTCAACTTGTCTGTGAGTGCATTTCTAGAGAGGTTGAATTGAAGAGGTAAGATGCCCTGAAAGTTGGTGACACATCCCATGGTGTGGGGGCCAGGACTAAATAAAAAAAGTTAAAAAAGAGAAAGCCAGTGAAGCCAGAATTCATATCTCTGCTTTCTGACTGTGGACACAATGTGACCAGCTGCTCTATGCTCCCACCACCACGCCTTCCATGTCATGATGGACATATCCCCTCAAACCACCAGCCACAATAACTTCCCTTAACTTCCTTCTTGTCAAGTATTTGGTCTCAACAAAGAGAAAAACAACTAATACAGAGTCCATATTTTATAATAATTAGAGGAGGTAGAGACTGATTCTTATTGAGTATATGTTACATGTTTTGGTTTTAAGTAAATATTTCTCATTTAAATATGTCTATATATATATACATCTGGACCAGTACGTTGGCTTAGTGGGTCATTTATTCACAGACTGAGCAGTTAAGTTCAGTCCCTGTGACCTACATGGTAGATGGAGAGAACTGATGCCTAAAAACTGTCCTCTGACCACTGCACTGCCATGTCATGTGCATGCTTGTACACATACATGGACACACATGCACATATATGTACACACATTAAATGAATAAAAAGAATTTAAATATGTGTGTACCTACACTCATATAAACACACATTTTAATCTTCAAAAGTACCTTACTTAGTAATATCTTCATTTTAACAGAAAATTGGAGTTCAGAGACATTACCCTAAAATTTCCAAGTTTATGTGATTAGATAGATAGATAAATGGATAGATAGATGATAGATAGATAGATAGATAGATAGATAGATAGATAGGAGAGACAAAGACAGACAAATAAGCAAAGGTAAGATTCCAGTCCAAATGCATCTGATATATTTTATGATACCTCTCAAGCCTAATGAGACTCAGAAACCAAGGACAGGAGCTGCCCACACAAAAATGGAAACAGCCTGAAGGCAGTTGGAAATATAATCTAAACAATTTTCTTTTTTTTTTTATTGATGTTTTGTGTATTTCATACATCGTTTTCCAATTCAGTTCAGGCATATATCCCCTTCCCTTCCCCCCACCCCACCCCTACCCATCCCATATCATGCATTCTGCCATAACTTTTCTGCGTCTTTCTCTGTTTTTTGTTTTTTTTTGTTTTAATTTTTTTTTAACAGTAGGTGATAATCTGTGAGTACAAGCATCCTTCATGTAAAACCAATTTACGAGCAGTTGTGCCCAAACCCACACAGCTCATGGTTCTCACCATCCAGCAAGGGGGGGGCTTGTATGTTCAATCAAGTTGATCAAATGAGTGTCCAGTCTATATTGTTGTAGTTTCACCATTCACCCCAATCGTAGCCCTTACATTCTACCACGCCCCCTCTTCCACAGATTGTTCCCTAGGCTTAGAAAAGGGGCACAGGTGGATGAGAAGCAAAACAGTCTACTTTCTCTGGAGCTGTTGTCTTGGTCTCTAGTCAATTCTGGCTGTTTTCTTTCATGGGCTGCCAGCTTGTCCAGGCTTAACCTTTCGATCCTACTAATGAAGCACATGCAATTAGATATTTAGGTATTTAAACAGTATAATATATAGCCTTTCGATCCTACTAATGAAGCACACACAATTAGATATATGGGTATTTAAACAGTACTAATTGTTATGGTAGGTTACTTTGGTATAGACACAGATGTTTGGATGGTATGTCAATTCATGATCTACATTTTCTTCTGTCAAGTATGGCAGGGTCTTCGTGTGGTTTATAACATCTCCTAACCATTAGAGGATGTAAGCTTGTGACATCAGCCGTGGGTTATTCCTCCAAGGAGAGAGCCAATAGCCAATTAGATTTGGGATATACAGACATATGGCTGCCACTGCTGCACAGTATTTCCAGGCAGATGAGGTGTAGCTGGTGCTGACGGAGGAGTCTTGCTTGACTCAAGGAGACCTATATTTGCTTTATTGGTTTAGTGGTCTTTGGTAACACTCTCTGGCATCCCAGAGACCATCTGTATACTTGCAAGTGCGGTCTCCATACATCTTTTCCATGTTTGTATCAGGTCTTCAACAGCAGGGCCTTATCGCCTCTCTTCCTGCAGATATCCCAGTTAGGAGGCAAGGAGCCTTTACCATTTGTGGGGGCTTGGATCCCCTGGCCAACATCTCCTTGGTAGAATAATCCATTGTTGATGTCAGAGCTCCTGTATTGATATATTTTGTTTAGGTGCATAGCTTAAGGAGACTTTAGCATTATATTTGGTTCTGAATAGAAAATAATCCTTTTCACAGTTTCTATGTCCATTAGTCAATTAAAGAAGGCAGTTTTACTGATTTTACAAGAGAACACTTCTATAACAGCTGGTTCCAATCTACAGCTGGAGAATGACCTCATCATCCTCTTATTTCTCTTTATTCTATGGGGGGGAGTTAAGAAAGTCTCTTGTATTAAAACCTTTGCAGCACCTAGAAGGTAAGCTTCGTTAGGAATCATTAAAAAATAGTTGTTACTAGTAGGATCCACAGAGGGGCCTGATGTCTGCAGCAATCTGAGGCATTTCTTCCCTTCAATGCGCAGAGGAGTCAATCCTTCTGCTGGCACTTTCTGGTACATCCTACTCACTGCAAAGCTGCATTTTCTTTCTCAGCCATTAAGTTGGTGATACTCTGGCCTGTTGGAACATACAAATCCTTTCCCATAGTTAGTTTTAAGATTTGGGTTGCAAGGTTTTTTGACAAAAAGTTTTCATATCTATCTATATCCCCCTTTTTTATTTAAGGTGTTTAGTTTTGACCCATGAGTCTCAAAAAAGCAGTTGTTTTATACATACCTATAGGGTGGAATCAAGGCACAGATTTCATCAAGTTCACCCATGCTGTTTTGGGTTACTGTATGTGATTAACTTGGGAAACAAAGTTCATTTTTGAGTTAAATCATCCTATAGGTGAAAGAGATTGCTACCAGGTGATACTATATGACAGCAAAATTATAGAGAACATTTGTTTATACCAATCCCAAAGTAATTGTTATACAGATTTTAGTTAAAGCTAATGTGGACAAGAGCAATTTATATCACCAATTAACTCAGATGCATTACCGTTTTTATCAGTCTTCAAACCAATGTTGTCCAATATGCCCATATTTACTTTTACTAAGTCCTAAAACACCATGTATCTTGTAGACAGAGTCTGGGCAAAACTGGATACTTGTTGAACTCATGTCAATTAAACATGCACCAATCGAATATACACCCGTGTCCCTCTCCCACCCCTCCCACCCCTCCCGAGTCACCATTTCAGTCAGCCTTCTGATGCAATCTTTCTGTTGTTGTTCTTTTAATATGCATCCCTCTCCACAAGAAATATTTATAACTGGGTTATTGGTACTAGCGTCCACATATGAGAGATACCATTTGTCGTTTGTTTTTCTGGGACTGTGTTACTTCACTTAACATGATGTCTTCAAGCTCCATCCATTTACCTGCAAAGTTCATGATGTTGTCTTTCTTTACTGCTGCATAGAATTCCATTGTGTACATGTACCACATTTTCTCTATCCACTCGTCAGTTGAGGGGCATTTGGGTTGATTCCAGTTTTTTGCTATTGTGAACAGAGCGGCAATAAATATAGCTGTGCATGTATCTCTGCAGTAAGATGAGTCTTGTGGGTATATACCCAGGAGTGGTATGACTGGGTCAAATGGCAGGATCATTTTGAGTCTTCTAAGGGTTCTCCACACTGTTTTCCATAGTGGCTGCACAAGTTTACATTCCCACCAGCAATGGATGAGTGTTCCCCTTTCCCCACACCCTCTCCAGCACTTGGCATCATTTGTTTTCTTGATCCTAGCCAGTCTTACTGGAGTAAGGTGGTATCTTAAGGTGGTTTTAATTTGCATTTCCTTAATTATTAGTGATGTTGAACACTTCTTAAGGTGTTTCTCAGCCATCTCTAATTCCTCCTCTGTGAAGTCTCTGTTCAGATCTTTGCTCCATCTTCTGAGTGATTCATTTGTTTTCTTTCTTCTTTGTTTTTTGAGTAGCTTGTATACTCTGGAGATTAATGCTTTGTCGGATGTATCTGCTGTGAAGGTTTCCTCCCATTCTGTGGGTTTTCTCTTCACTTCCTTTATTGTTTCCTTTGATGTACAGAAGCTTTTGAGTTTAATGAGGTCCCATTTGTCAATTGACGACCTTATTTCTTGTGCAGCTGCTGTCTGATTTAAGAAGTCTTTTCCTACACCTACGTCTTGTAGTCTGCTGCCAAGTTTCTCTTCTATCACCTCCAGAGTTTTGGATTTCACGTTGAGGTCTTTGATCCATTTGGAATTGACTTTTGTACAGGGTGAGAGGTAGGGGTTTAATTTCATTCTTCTACAGGTGGTGATCCAGTTTTGCCAACACCACTTGTTGAAGATGCTGTCTTTCCTCCAATGTGTCTTCTTGGCCTCCTTATCAAATATGAGGTGGCTGAAATTGTATGAGCTCAGGTTTGGATCTTCAGTTTTATTCCATTGGTCAACTGGTCTGTTTTTGTGCCAGTACCAAGCTGTTTTTATGACTATAGCCCTGTAGTATAGTTTGATGTCTGGGAGAGCGATCCACCCTGTATTGCTCTTTTCGCCCAGAGTTGCTTTGGCTATTCGGGGTCTTTTGTTTTTCCAAATGAAATTGAGGATATTTTTTTGCAAACCTGTGAAGAAGCTCTTGGGGATTTTGATTGGGATTGCATTAAATCTGTATACAAGTTTAGGTAGAATGGATATTTTTACTATATACACTCATATAAACACACATTTTAATCTTCAAAAGTAACTTACTTAGTAATATCTTCATTTTAACAGAAAAGTGGAGTTCAGAGACATTTCCCTAAAATTTCCGAGTCTATGTGATTAGATAGATAGATAAATGGATAGATAGATGATAGATAGATAGATAGATAAATAGGAGAGACAAAGACACAGACAAATAAGCAAAGGTAAGATTCCAGTCCAAATGCATCTGATATATTTTATGATACCTCTCAAGCCTAATGAGATTCAGAAACCAAGGACAGGAGCTGCCCACATAAAAATGGAAACAGCCTGAAGGCAGTTGGAAATATAATCTAAACAATTTTCTTAAAATAGCCTATGACTTCAGACCAATATAATGTTAGCTTTGAAAGCTCATGCATATTGGAAATAAATGTGAAAATAACAAACAACATCATAAAGTAATAAGAACAGTTGAACTAGTGGAAAGTAAAAAAAGCATTTTAATAATCCATTATAGGAGGAAAGAGAGAGCTATGGGCTTATTTAAGCTTAGTGAAATCAGGAATTATGACTGTAACCCAAGGATTTATTACAGAGCTTGTCACATAATATTTCAGTTGATATTTTTAAATTTTGAGTTGTTAATTAGGATAGGTTTTGAGAAGTTTGTGTAAATCCAAGAGGTCTTAAAATTACAGGGGAAAAGTAACCTGATCAATTCAGGATGGTCCATAGCGACGGTGCAGATCTGGAATGGACAGAACTCATGGTAGAAGGACAGAGTCCAGGAAGGTCCTAAGAAGTCACCATCTTACTTTTTGTGTTGGGACATACTGCATGTTAGAGAAGAAACCCCTGTTCCAAGCTGCAAGAAGCAAATCCCAAGATGAGGGATTTCCCAGACCTCCTTGAAGCTGAGTTCTTCCCAGGCTCTTTAGGTACTTCCCACTCCTGAGTTCTCAGCTGCCAGCTTCAGGTAAGCATGGGGCAAATCTCTTTTATTTATTTTAGGTTATTTTATAATGGTTTTTGCTTTTTCTCAGTAGAGTGTCTTCCCATTCAGATCCTACAACCTGCCTCACGTGACAGGCTGGTGATGCACCACTCGAATCTTTATTCTAGAGTCTTTATGCTTTTACTTAAAAAGTGATTCTCAACATTAGAATCCACTGAATGACTTATTAAGAGGTAGATAGTGCCAGAATTCCTGATGGAGGTCTAAGATAGAACCTAAGTTTTGCATATCCAACAAGTTCCCATGTGGGATTGATGCTGTTGACCTAAGGAACACAGGTTTTGAAAATTTCAGTTCTGATTACTATTTCTCAGTTGGGACTTGGGGCAGGCTGAATAACACCTTCCAAAGTGTCTATGTCCTAATCTCTGAGATTTGTGAATGATACAGGTTAGAAGGTCAAAGTCAACTAAGGTTGCACAAAAGAATTAAAATTTCTAATTAGCTGACCATGAGATGGGGCCAGAACCTGAATTATGCAGGTAGATTCCAATGTGATTACTATGGTCCTTGACTTTGACTATGGAAGAGTATGTTCGGAGGGTATTTGATATGCTATCAGCCTCTGCTGCCTCTGAAAATGGAGTGGACCACCAGCCAAAGAATGTAAGTGGCAGCTAGCTTCTTACAGAGGGAAGAAACAGAGCCTTCTGCAGAGATACCAGGAGGAACACAGCACCACTAGAACTTCAAATTTAGCCCAACTATACTGATCGTGAGCCTCTGAATTCTGGAAATGTAAGATAGTGAACTTGTGTTGTTATTATTGTTATTATTGTTGTTGTTGTTTTGAGACAGGGTGTCCCTGTAGCTCTGGCTGTCCTGGAACTCACTCTGTAAACCAGGCTGGCCTTGAACTCACAGAGATCCACCTCCCTCTGCCTCCCAAGTGCTATTTTTAACTACTAAGTTTTGCCTCCATAGTTAAGAACACTGACTGTTTTTGCAGAAGACCTGGGTTCTGTTCCCAGCACACACATGATGGCTAACAATTGTCTATAACTCCAGTTTCAGGGGATCTGATCCACTCTCCTGACCTCTCTGGGCACTGCATGACATGGGTGCACTTATGTACATGCAGGCAAAACACGTAAAATAAAAATAAATAAAAATTTATTTAATAAGTTTATAGCAAGTAATTATAGGACCAAAACAGGACTCTAGGAATTACATTTTAATGAAGGATTTCAGAAAAGATAATTCTTTTTTCTTTTTTATTTTTATTTATTTATTATTTTTTAAGGGATTCACAATATAAGAGCACAGTTGTTTTCAGATCACATTGATATTGCTCAGTTTGCCATACAATTAGGTAATTGGCACTAGCATCCACAGATGAGGGATACCATTTGTCGTGTGATTTTCTGGGACTGTGTTACTTCACTCAGCATATCTTCTGCCTCCAGCCATTTTCCTGCAAAGCTCATGATGTCATCTTCCTTTATCGCTGCATAGAACTCCATTGTGTAGATGTACTACATTTTCTCTAGTCACTCGTCAGTCGAGGGGCACTTGGGCTGGTTCCAGCTCCTTGCTATTGTGAAGAGAGCTGCAATAAACATGGTTGTCCATGTATCTCTGCAGTAAGATGAGTCTTGTGGGTACATGCCCAGGAGTGGTATGGCTGGGTCAGGTGGCAAGTTCATTTCAAGTCTTCCAAGGGTTCTCCACACTGCTTTCCATAGTGGCTGTACCAGTTTACATTCCCACCAGCAGTGAATGAGTGTTCCACTTTCCCCACAAGCTCTCCAGCACTTGGTATCATTTGTTTTCTTGATCCTAGCCAGTCTTATTGGAGTAAGATGATATCTTAAAGTGGTTTTGATTTGCATTTCCTTAATGATTAGTGATGTTGAACACTTCTTAAGATGTTTCTCAGCCATCTCTAATTCCTCACTTGTAAAGTCTCTGTTCAGCTCTTTGCTCCATCTATTGAGTGGGTCATTTATTTTCTTTTTTCTTTGTTTTTTGAGTAGTTTATATATTCTGGAAATGGTTGCTCCTTTCTTCTGTCCTTTGAATTGCTTCAAGTATTCTCCGAAGGGTTGGCTTTCCAGACATGTATTCTTTCATCTTGTTTAAGTCATAGAAGATTTTTCTCTCTCCTTCAACTATAATTGACATTTTTGCTGGGTACAGTAACCTGGGTTGGCATCTGTATAGTCCTTTAACACTGGGAATGCTTTGCTCCACGTTCTTCTTGCTTTCATAGTTTGCACTGAGAAGTCAGTTGTAATTCTGATAGGTTTCCCCTTATATGTAACTTGTTTTTCTCTTGTGGCTTTCAGAATTTTGTCTTTGTTTTGGGTGTCTAGCGTTTTAACTATGATATGTCATGGAGAGTTTCTTTTTTGATCTTGTCTATTTGGAGTTCTATGTGCTTCTCATGTTTGTATTGGGGTTTGTCTTTTTTAAGTTTGGGGAAATTTTCATCTATTATTCTGTCAAAGATCTGATCAGTACCATTCTCTTGGGATTCTTCTCCTTCCTTTATTCCTATGATGCAGAGGTTTGATCTTTTCATAGTGTCCCACAATTCCTGGTTGTTCCACTTTTGTGTATTTTTAAGTTTTTCATAATCTTTGAGGTTTTTAGTTGTTCTGTGTTATCCTCCAGGTCTGATATTCTTTGTTGTGCTTCCTCCATTCTACTTCTGAGGCTTTTTCCATTCCTTTCCTCTTGATTGGATGAGTGTTTGATTTCCTTTTTCATTTCATCTTGTGATTTCTTTAGTATTTCCACTTCCTTTTGGAGCTTCTCAATCTCTTCCTGTAGCTCTTTGCTTTGCTGGTTGGTTTCCTTTTCTTTTTCAACATGGGATCTTTTCAGTGTTTCCACTTCCTTCCGGAGTTTGTCATTCTCTCTCTCTCTAGGTCCTTCTTGAGTTCTTCATTCCCTTTTCTTAGTTCTCTGACTTGTTCTTTATAGTCTTTGATTTCTATAAGTATGTTCACAATTGTACTTCTAATACCTGTGTTCTGGGCCATCCCCAGGGGAATCCCACTGTAGGAATCTTCCACAGGGTTGCTAGCTCTTGGTGTGGAATTATCCTGTATCTTTCCCATGTTGTCTCTTCTTCGTGTCCCTGGCATGTGGGTTTCTCTTTGCCTGTATTCCAATGCAAATCCCAAGTGCCTCTTCACTGTATTGAAGGCTTACTTTGCTTGCCTCCTTCAGATGCCTTCTGGTTTGTTTGATTTGTTTTTCTTCTTTTCTCCTTGCTTACAGAGTGTTGACGTGTCTAAGCTTTAGGCTTTCTACTGGACGTCTAACTCATTCTTCCCTTTCTGTTCTGAAGGTTCTCCAAAGAATCCACTTGGACACTCCTTTGGCAATCCCAGTTGTTGTTGTTGGTGGTGGTGGTGGGGATTGCTGTTTAGCCCGCACCCTGGTACCTGTGCTTCAGGTGGTCTTGGGAAATCCCTGATCTAGAAAAGATAGTTCTTGTGGTAAAAAATAGCATTGTCTGACTTAAGGTAGTTAGGTTTTCATTTGTTTGTTGTTTGCTTCTTTCTTTCCATTTAGGAAGTACTATGCTTTAGAAAAATACTTGTCACAGGCCAGCTGATCTCAGTGAGCCCTGTTGTTCTGGGCAGATGACTCAGTTTTTCTGGCCTCAGTTTACTCTTCTGCATAATGAACATTGGACTTCGATGTCCAATGAGGCCTTTTTTCCAAGTCTCTTAGAGAGACCTTCATGGATTACTCCTCATTTGGCCAGCAGTGTGAAGTCTTATGAACTCTTGGGTTGGCTAAAAATAAGGTAATATTTATTTTTGATACAAGCACATTAGGTACTCCAGACTAATTAAAAATTTGTCACTAAATTCACTCTGAATTTCTTATACCACCTCAATAAAACAGAATTTCAAATTAAGAAGGTAATTCTTACCACCTTAAACACTGACTTGAAAAACAAAACAAACTCTCTGATTTAGCCAAATGACATTGTACTCCAAAATGAACAATTTTTACCTGAGACAACATTTATTCTTGAAGCCATGTTCAATAATAAAGGGAGTTCGAAGTTATACAATTCAAAAATCTAAAAGTGAATTTCAAAATATTTAAGTCATGCTTATAGAATGTCAGAGATATTTGAGATAATTGTGGAAAGCCACCTTTCAACCTAGATGAAATATAAAATTCAAAAAAGTTAAAGTACATTGATTTCCTTTGCCTAGTCCATTTCGACAGTCATTTCTGCAAACACTGCTTATTAAACAACTTCTCTGTAAATACTGAGCAGAAACCCACACATGGGAACAGCATGCAAAACTCTTTGAAAATATGCCGAAAAAATTGTCTCCTGCTATTCAAACAAGTTGGCAAGGGTTCATAGAAGATCCAAAAAAATGAAGTTTAGTTAAAAAAACTTGAAAAGCTCAAGTTTTTCCACTCAGGAGAGAGACGAGGGAAACAGGTCTTCACATTATTGACTGTAGAAGTTGCAACCCTTGTATAGATGTAGCCCACAGGGTGGCAAGGATTGCTTATTCTAGGCCTCAACTCCACAGACATTGACTTTATGGTCCTAAACTGAGCTCCAGGAATTTCTTTTATTGTTATTATTATTATTGTTAATTACATTTATTGGGGGCACACATACTATGGTGTGGGTGTACTGATCAGAGGACTTGTGGAAGGTAATTCTCCCCTTCTACCATGTGAGTCCTGGGGAGCTGAACCCAGGTTTCCAGGCTTGGCAGCAAGCACCTTTATCTACTGAGCCATTCATCAGCTGAGAAATGCTCGTTTGTATTAAACACTGATGATGCCATTCCATGTGGGTTTTGGACCACACTTGTTGAAATACACGTTAAAAAAATGTTCTCTAAATAAACGTGGGGAACCCTCACAGCTGTTCTGAATCTCTGCCACAAAACATGTGAAATCCACTGAAGCTGAGTAAGAGACTCAATTCAAGAATGAGATGGGGGTGGGGCTCCTTGACGTGGAGACAGTTATCAAAGTTGGCGCAGACACGCAGTTGTGTAGCAGTGAGCACAATAACGGGTGGAGGGTGAAACAGAAAACAATGCTGGCTCTGGGGGAGTTTGTGGTCTAAGATGGACATTCTTACAGTGTTGACCTCAGACCATTACTGCAAGGATGGCTTGAGAACCTAAGAAAGCAAGTGATCAGGTCCTGCTCAAGTCCTACCAAATCATAAAGGCTGAGATTGGAATCTAAAAGCCTCATCAAGTAATTCTGAGGAATCAAATTTGAGAGACACCACATAAAAAGAAGGAAACACCCAGCATTAATGAAGTTATGCAAATAAAATGTGACATGGCTGAGTGTTTTCTGGGATCCTTGTTTCTTTGTGTCCTCAAAAATTTTTTTTAAGTTGGGTGAATTACTGAGTTACAAGCCCCAGTTTCTTCAGCTGGGTGGTTATAATAACTTCACATACCGCATTAGAAAAAAACAATAAGGATCAAAAGAGACAAGATGTGTAAAAATATTTTATCCAAAATCCCCAAATAAGTGTGATTACTATTGAAATAATATTCACATTCCCAGGAATTCAATGGATTGAAATCAGTCTGTTCATTGCACAAATATTAGCAGATCACTTACTATGTGTCAATCATTGTGTCCTATAGGAACACAGAAATAAACACTTCTGTGATCTGGTGGTCTCTTGTTTGGAGGAGGTCAGAAGAAAATGCTGAATTGAGGAGATGGTCCCGCGGAAAACTTACAGCACCCCTGCAACTCCTAAAGTACCATAATCTCAGAAGTAGAAGCCTCCACTTTGACGAAGGATAGGGTAGTTCCTCCCAGTAGATCCTGTGGTCTTAGTGTCAGAGTACTGTTCTTGTTCATTGTTATATCCCTAGTACCCCTAGCAGGGCTGAACTGATAAAAATCACCAAAGAAGGAAGGGCAGCAGGAAATGTGGCTGTGCTAGAGGGACGCACGGGGAATCGAAGGGAAGGTTTGAACATTAAGGAACTAGAAAGTAAGCCTACTCTGTAGAAGTAATTTTTTCACCTGGAAAATAATTAAAAATTGAGGGTAAATGCTTTAAGACCGAGTTTCTATCTCTGAAGGAGTTTATTATCATGTTGAAAATATCAAGGCAAGAGTAGTGTAAGTTTTCTGAGCAGATATTATTTTCAAATTACCTCCTTAAGAGGTCCTTAGCCATAGTCACACTAAAGAACGGGCGTGTCTGAAGAATAGATGACTTTCTGAGGGTCTTTACAGAACGTAGCTACTAAAATTATCTGTAGTCTTTACTCCATTAGTTCCATATTCATTGGATGAATACATTATTTAATTGATTTGAATGAGAAATCCTGGTGATTGTTTTCTTTGTCTCTGGATTGATAATGACATAAGGTAGGCTATTCTGGGCCCTTCCCGCCCAGCTCAGTTATGATACATCTTTGTTAGCAAAAGGCTCTTAAAACAAACAAATGACTCTGCTTTCAATTCCTAATCGAAGTTAGTAGACCCAGATGGAAAGCTTCAAGGACAACTTTTGTTCTCCAGCTTGTCTGCAAATGTGGAGGCTTGAGAATGGTGAAAGGAGTGTCACTTGTTAAGGTTCCCATTGGCGAAGAATAGTGTGTCTGTCTCTTGAGTTGATGGCTGAACACATTCCATCCACCAGTGGCTGATGAGGCACACATGCAATTAGTGATTCTCATTCCAAAAGAAGATGAAATTCATTAATAAATCATTAGG
This sequence comes from Rhizomys pruinosus, assembly GCA_009823505.1. Lineage (NCBI taxonomy): Eukaryota > Metazoa > Chordata > Mammalia > Rodentia > Spalacidae > Rhizomys > Rhizomys pruinosus. The sequence goes on along the minus strand of VZQC01015323.1, from coordinate 2,811,346 downwards.
GATTGTGAATTTTTATATTTTCCACTTCCTCTTACCACCCACATACTGGTGGCAAAATAGACTCTGGCTATTATTTTTAACACAGAGTCTGGAAGATTCTGAATCCTTTCAACTAAGCAGGCATTTAGACCTCACAACTAAGAAGTTATTAATGTTAATTGTGAAGAATTTTTTTTCTTTTCAAAGTGGTTCTGGGCTGCTCTGCTAATTTTTCAAATAACTTTACCTAGTAAGGTTTATTTATAATTTTAATTTAGAAACTCAGGTATTATGCTCAATTCAAATGGCTCTAAATTAGAGGTGGAGTCTTATAACTACACAGTCTGCTTCTCTAAGCACCCAGAGCACCAGGCATACTATGCCTAGGAAATGCCTCAGCTTCTCTTCACAGGCTGAACCAGACTCCTGCTGACTAAAAGCACAGCTCTGGTGACCTGTCTTTAGTTCCTTGGCACCTTTTGTCAATCAAATCATCTTCAATGTCTGGCTGTCGTCTGCCCCTGGGAGCACACACTCTTCCTGCACCATGGCATGGGCACTTTCCTAGAGCCTTTGTGAGCATATGTTCCTTCAGGCCTTTCCTACTCCTCTCAACCTTCCTATGTAACTCCATTAAAGACAGATGTGCTACTATTGCATCCGTCAATTTAGGAAAACCAAAACTGCTGTGTTTCCCTTCCTTACTAGGTACAAAAGACCCCAAATACTTAATCCATCTCGATGACTCCTACTTTCAAAGAAACGTAGGGGCTAGGAATAAAACCAGGGTTATCTGGAAGAGGAGCCAGTGTTCTTAATCACTGAGCTATCTCTCCAGTCCCCAAGGGTTTTATTTTCTGATGGTCAGAGTTTTGTCCAATTATATATCTGTCCTGTCACATAATACATAGTTTCTGAATCTGTCACAAAACTTTGTATCCAAAAAATCACTGCAGCCCTACATAGATTGTACATCCCCTTAGAATTCCCAATTCTCACTACCTCACGCTGTCACAGAATTCTTACATATACAACATAGGATATTTACGTCATCATGGAAACCCACTTCAATTCTGCTGTCTGTAGAATAACCAAACTCCACTAATAGTTCTTGTATTCTTTGATCTTTTGGTTGAGTCATTATTATTTCTCATTCTGTATTCATTATTATTCCCAGAAGTCATTACTTTTCTTCACATTTCTAACTGGGTACTTGTTAATTAGCATGCCATAGACTATTTTATGAATGGCTTCAAATTTTCCAAGTCTTTGCTTCTTAAGTGTAGCCAGGAGCTTCCATATCCATGTCATCTTGGGAACTCATTAGAAATTCAGATTTAAGCAAACTGAACCAGAGCCTGCATCTTCACAATGTCCTCTGATGACTTGTACAACATAAAGATATAGAAAATATTGATTTAGGTAGTTATCTATTATAATTTAGAGATTACTAGAATTACTTTAGAATAAAGATAAAGTCATGAAATTTCCAAATTTTAGCTTCTTCTAATGTTGTTTGAGGGAAAACTTTTTGTAATATTTTATTTATCATTTTAATTTTATACATATGAGTATATTGCCTTTGTATACGTAAGTGCACCTGTATTGTGCAGTGCCTATGGAGGTCAGAAGAAGGCATTGGATCTCCTGGAACTGGAGTTATAAATGGTTGTTAGCCACCTTGTGGGTGCTGGGAACTGAATCTGAGTCTTCTGTAGGAGCAGCCAGTGTTCCTAATCACTGATCAATCTCTCAACTTCTGGGGATAATGTTTATGCTGTCACAGGTTAAACATAAAATGTAAAATAGTAGAGATGGGAGCCACTTGATTCTCCATGTATCTTTATATACACATGATATAGGTTTACTTTTTTTTTTTTTTTGAGACAGGGTCTCCCTTTAGTCCCAGCTGGCCTGGGGCTCACTATGTAGACCTTGAACTCACAGAGATCTGCCTGCCTCTGCCTCCCAAGTGCTGGGATTAAAGGCCTATGCCCCCACACCCAGCCTAAGACTGTTCATAGCCACCATGTGGGTGCTTGGAATCGAACCCGGGTCCTCTACAAGAGCAGTCAGTGCATTTAACAGCTGAGCCATCTCTCTAGCTCCACTTTTAGGTTTTCTACAGTATAATAGCCCCCATTTCTATGACCACATTTTCCTAACTGTCACTTAAAATGTATTTCCTGCAATTATGAAAATAATGAAAAGTAACTGGAGATTAACCTTTCAGCATTTTTCATTCAAGAATGACAGCCTAGCTTGTGTTACTTTATATTTCTCTTCTCTGATGTTGGAGAGGTATAGTGAGTGTGGCAAAATAGCCTGGAAGGCTGTCTTAGATGATGAGTGGAGTTATCCCCTCAGCCATTATTTTGTGAGTGGCATTGGTGAGCTGTCTTAGAGCTTATCTTTCCCGAGGCTCAGGCCCTCTTAGCTTCTTACTGTCTATTTTCCATCCTAAAATTCTACCACCAACTAACATTCCTACTTACCTCCATAGACAATTGTGTGCTGTAGTCATTCTTTTTTCTTATTCTTGTGATGGATAGGAGAATAGACTTGAATTTATTCCATACAAAATTTTTCCTTTTTTCACAAAATGCCTTTGTTTCTACCAGCATTTCATAGCCATATCATTCCATTTGTCAACCTGCCCATATCTACCTTTCATCTGTTTTGAATTCACAGATATTAAAGAGATCATAATTTTCTCAGGATGGACAGGATGTGCATAAAATTCCCCTAGAATGCTGCATTTGAAACCTCGGGGTCTGTGTGCACCCATTTACCTAAACTAACATTGAGATGTATTTTCCTGTTTTTCTTCTTTTTTTCTTTTTATTATTTCTTATGTGTATGAGTGTACTGTCTGCATGTAGGTTGGTGCATCCGTGTCGTGCAATGCCATGGAGGTCAGAAGAGTGCATCAGATTCCCCTGTAACTGGAGCTAAAGACAATTTTTAGTTGCCATGTGGGTACTGGGAATCGAACCCAGGTCCTCTGCAAGAGCAGTTGGCACTTCCAATTGTTGAGCCATCTCTCCAGCCCGGGATGTATTTTCTTTAAGTGTCACTTAGCAGTCACCATTTTTTTTTCTTCCTTCAGAAGTATATATTGCTGGTTTCTCCTGTTGTGTGAAAGTTTCTACAGCCATAGGACACACACTTCTAACTGAGGAGGTTTTTCAACCCTTTAGGACTACAATCAGAATAAAGAAAGAAAAGCCATCCTTCCCTGCTCTCTTATAGGTGAGAAATTCCTTAATAACCTCACTGGCTATTACTAGAAAGACCTAATTTAGATGTCTGTGAGAGTTCCTACCAAAGTTTAATATTAAGACTAGAGAAAAGCTAGAGTGATGCAATAGTCAAAATTTGTAGTTATGATTTTTAAAGCATTAAATGAGGCCGGAAACTTGTAATTCTAGCACTCAGGTGGCTGAGGCTGGAGAATTCTTAAGCCAGCCTAGTGTAGGTTATATAGCAAGACCTTGTCTCAAAAAAAGGTATAAATGATAAGTGCTATACTGAAATAGACTTTAATTATATTAAATCCTCTGAGAACTTTAGAAAATGGTGGGTGAAACCGTATACTTTTATAGAATTTATCATTTTTTTCTAGTAGTACCAGTTTGTAAAATCTGATATGACCTGCTGAGATTTTTCATATTAAATGTCTTAACTAAGTAGACCTTGACTTCTTCCAAAGAACAGTTTATATTTTCCACACATGGAATTACCTTCCTATTTGAGCTGTCAATCAAGGGTCAGTAAGATGCAACAATGACTTCTATGCCCCAACACAAACTCTTACTGTTCCTCAGGAATCATTTTTCATGACCACACTTGGTTGCCTGCTAATAACTTTGTATAACTTCAAAGAGTCCTCAAATGACTATTGGACTTACTTTTTGTATTTTTGGATGCTGATGACATAATTTATGTTTTGAATAGATTCATCCTAGTTTAACAAAGCATTACTGTGGTGGTTTGAATGAGAGTGTTCCCCATAGGCTCTAAGGAGTTGGTGGCACCATTTTGAGAGGTCTTAGAAGGTATGGCCTTGTTGGAGGAAGGATATCACTGGAGGCAGGCTTAGAGAGTTTGGAAACCTTGTGGAATTTCTACTCTCTCTCTGCTTCCTGTGCCTGCTTGAAGGTGTGAGCACTTAGCCTTTGCTCCTACTCCAGCTGCCTCCTGCTCTCATGCCTCCCTGCTATGACAGACTCTAATTCCCCTGGAACTGTAGTGTTCTCAAATAAACTATTCCTTTTATAAGATCCCTTGGTCCTGGTGTTTCTATCACAGCAACAGAAAAGTGACTCATACAATTACCTATTTACTACCAGAGTTAAATTATGATGCCTTCTCATTTTTGAGTAATAGCTTCAATCTCTTCCTTCTTCTTCAAAATAAGGATGACAAGTTAAAAATCTTGCTACTGAAAGTTGTCTTGAGCTTAATAGAGGTGTTGCCTCAGTAGAGAATGATGGGACACTCTTTGAAGTTTCTGACTGAGATGATAAAAAGGAGAGAGAAAGGGAGGGGGAGAGCTTGGCCCGAGAAGTAAGACATGTAAAAACTCATTGATAGAAATTTGGTCACATCAATGATCTATGAAATTTTTTAAAGAAGAAAAAATAAAAATGATTTAAAATAACTGAAAGAAAACTTATTCCTAGACTCCATATGAGACAGGATTTTAGAAACTTGGAACCAGTAAGCACAATGTAGCGTAGGTCTGCTGGCAATGAATTCGTTTAGCTTTTATATGTCTACATCTTATTTTCCTTTGTTTTGAACAATATTTTTGCCACCCAGCGACTTTTAGATTGACAGCTTCAATTTTTTGCAGGAATTTCAAGATGTTGCTTTACTATCTTCTTGTTGGCATTATCTCTAATGAGAAATCTGATATCATGTCTCTCATGTATTTTTTTTCTATTAGATGTTTTCATCCCATTTATTGCTTGTTTTGAGCAGTTTGATTATGTTGTGCCTTGCTATTATTTCTTCATGTTTCTTTGGCTTAGAATTTATTGAAATTCCTTAAATCTTTGAATAGTCCTGAGTTTGGGTAGGCCTCATTAACTTTTGGTAGTTTGGAGCCACAAATATTTTTCTACACAACTGCCTTTATTTAAGGATTCACACTACTCTTCTATAGGCCACTCGAAATTCGACCACAGTTCACTGATGTTCTCTGGGGTTTTGATACTTATGATTATTATCCTTGCAAGTTCACTAGCCGTTTTTTTTCCAACAATGTGTGATCTTTTATAAGTTGCATCCAAGATATTGTTCTCAGAAACTTGAGTCTCATATCTAGAACTTTCATTTGGATATTCATATGTAATTTTACAGAATAGGGAATATAGTTGTAGCTAGGTCAATGTCTTTCCCTGTCAGTTTCAACACCTGTATCAGTTCTGGGTTGGTTTGGGTTGATTAGGTTTTCTACTCATAATACATTGTTTTCTTATCTCTTTATGAATAAAAATGTTTGGATATTAGACATTGCTAACTATCTCAAGTTAGGTGATGGAGAGAGCTTTTAATTTCTGTCAAACTTGAATGTTGTTCTGAGGAGCAGTTAAGTTACTTTAAAGCCTTTTACAGCTTACATTATAATCTATTAGGAGCTCCCAGGGCTGTGCTGGAACAGGGCTAACTATTCACTACTAAGGTAAAATTTCTCTTAATTCCCTGCTAATTATGAGTATTATCCATTTTCTTTGGTAGGGTAGTCACTAGTCTCAGCTCCATGTGAGTGAGTGTCATGGATTGTTCTCTCTAATCCTATAGAGTACGTCATTTTCAGTGTATACATGCTCTGCCTGCTACTCAGATGGATATTGAAAGGGAATCCTGACAGATCTCTAGAGTGCTTCTGTTTGTAGCTCTCTGCTTTTGGACCATCTGTCTATAAATTCTAGTTTCACCTCTTCAACTGTTGTTTCAGCTCAGGAAGTTTGGGTGATCATCTCCCTGTTCCTGTTTCCAGCCACACATCTTGGGAATTCTCAAATCTGTGTGTTGGGAGAATCATGGGGAACACTTTGTTTGCTTCCTGTCTCTTAGGGATCACTTTGCCATCATCAGTGTCTTGAAAAAAAAAACCACTGTTTCTTGTGTTTTGCCTGATAGTTTTGTGTTTCAGAAGAGAAGATAAATATGGTGTCTTTTACTCCAACTTGGAAAGAAGCAAAAGCCAGAGCAAATTCTAGTCTTGAGTGAGCCTTGATCTTAGAGATGTTATTGTGTTATGTTGGAGGAATTGTCCTTCTAGCAGCAGCATGTGTTCCTAAATCAATAGCCACTGCATCCCTGATGCATAGACTAAAAGGTAATGAGAACTGGAAGATAAAAAGGGATTAGCCCTGTTTAACATCATTTCTGATGACCCATGTAGACACTTCTGTTTCCTATCCTAGCCCAACTCTGGTTCTGGAAGTTTCTAGACATTGAAACCTTCTATCAAGGTATAACTTAAAAATTTTGCAGTACTTCAAGCTATATCTCCCCCAGCTTTTTGTGTTAGAATCTTTGTAGGATGGTGTCAGCATTCATAGGAAAGCTGTTTTTCCTGTGGTAGTAACTAGTCAAGATAATTAGGAATCACTGTTAGGGCTTAGTGATTAAGGAGTTGGTGGCCAAGCCTGATGACCTAAATTCAGTCCCTAGTACCATGTTGTAAAAGGAGAGAACCATCTCCTACAGGTTGTCCCCTGATCTCCACACCCACATATATATCCAAACACAGAATAAATAAAGTCTAAAAATAAAATAAAATGCCATTACTAAAAAAGATGGAGTGAGTTTTTAGGGCATTGCTTAGGCTCTGAGAAGACAGATCTCCCTCAAACATCTGCCCCTGATTTGCTCCATCTGCATTCATATTTTCCCCCTTCAAAACCTCTCCCATTTCCTTCACCTCCTACCACCCTTGACTTTTCAAGAGAAATATTACAAGTATTCTTTCAAGCAAGTATTTCTTGCCCATTTTGGGTGTCTAGTAAGGTCTGTGGTGATGGCTCTAGGTCAAGGAATTTTTCTAAGAAATAGGACTTGGGGTTCCTTGAGTATGGAGTCATCAACACAGACAGAAGCTTGCTCAGAGACAAAGCAGAATAAAACCCCCAACATCTTTCTCCTGCTAGAACATCTTTTCCATCATTACTTTCCATTCTACAGAACAAATGCCATCTCTCAGAAAGCCCCATGAACTCCTGGAAGTCACCTATGTCACCATGTGGCCACTCGATCTCTGCATACCAGTCTACTGAGAAGATTGAGAGCTTGGTTTTCACATCTATAAAATACAGATTTGGACTCAGTCATTTCCAAGGATTTTTCCAACTCTTCAATTCTATTAACTATAAAATAATTTAAATGGGTGAAGAAATTTCTATGTTAATTTGAACCAAATGCAAAGCTAGGCTTCATTTCTATCAAGTTCTAATGATTCTCTAAGAACTGGATTAGCAACCAGAAGTTTCTTGACGCTCCTGGCATCGGTGACAGTGACCTTCTAGCTTTGGGAAGTAACCAGAACTACGGTCTCTAAAATGTACACAACAACAATTATCTACTTAGAAGTATTTTTTAATATTCAAATTTAATCTTTTAGGAATTTGTGTCTTATTGTAATGATTATTGTATACTAATTATATGTTAGTGAGTTTCACTGTGACATTTCCATATATGTATATAGTAGGCCACCCTCCCAACTACTCTCTCTTATCCTTCCCTCCCACCCTAGTGACCTTACCCCTCAATAGCAATCCATCTACAGGTTTCAGGTTCTCTCTCTTTATTTTATTTTAATTTTTTTGAGACAGGATCTCCATGTAGTCCCAGCTAGCCTGGAAGTCACTATGTAGACAAAACTAGCCTTGAACTGACAGAGATCTGCCTGCCTCTGCCTCCCAAGTTCTGGGATTAAAGGTCTGTGCCACCATGCTCAGCTATGGTTCTATGGTTCTCTCTCTCTCTCTCTTTTTTTTAACTCTGCCTAACATATATGAAAGTAAACATGTAATGTGTGTATTTCTGCACCTACCTTACTTCACCCAATTCATCCATTTTCCTACACATAACATGATTTTCTTCTTATTTTTACATTTTATTTATTACTTTTATTTGTATGAATGTATTGCCTGCATGTACATAAGTGTACCTGTGTTGTGCAATGCCCACAGAGGTCAGAAAAGGGTGTCAGATCCCCTGGAACTGAAGCTACAGCTGCCATGTGGATGCCGTGAATTGAACCTGGGTCCTCTGCAAGATCAGCCAGCCAGTGCTCTTAACCACTGAGCCATCTCTAGCCCAATTTTGTTCTTATTGATAGCTGACTAAAACTCTATTTTATGTATGTGTCATATTTTCCTTATCATTCAAACTAATAAGGAAAATATGACACATACACAAAACTCAGACCTGGGTTTGAATCCCAGCACCTACATGGCAACTGACAGCTGTGACTATCTCCAGCTTCAGGGGATCCAAAACCCTCTTCTATCCTCTGTGGGCACTTACATACATGCAGGCGCTATTTACAAATAGTGCTACAATATACGTGGGCGTAGAGCTTTCATTGTTATATGCTGACTTCTTTGCCCAGCACTTAAATTGCTGAATTGTATATGGCAGATCTATTTTCAGCTTTTTGAGGAACTCTAAACTGTTTTCAGAGGAGCTGTACTGATTTAAATTCCCATCAAGAATGTATAATATTCCTTTTTATGTCAGAGAGTCCTCCGAAGCTTCTATTTGTTAATTTTTTTTAAAGTGGTTTGACACCACAAAACATAGTGTAGCACTGGTACCGAGAGTTATTATTTAGGTTTATGAGGCTGGATTTCCATCTGACTTGCAGAATGATTTCTGGGTTCTTATTGTGCAGGGCAAGCAATGATGTCAAAAATATCCACATTCTACACAGAGTTGCTTATTTAAAAAATCAAGTCTATAAATATCAATCATTGAACCAACTTTTAAAAATAAACTAATTTATTCCAGCAGTGAGCAGGAATCCTTGTTATTAATATTCAAATGATTCTTCTCCCATGATAGTAACTGTTAATATAATATACTAAGAATAACTTTCTGTTTACTTGTCCATGGGAATTTCTGAGAATGATCAGAGTCACTGGGAAGGGCTAAACTACCAAGAATAAAGGGTAAAGAAACTATTTTGAAAAGGTTAGTTTTCGGGGCTGGAGAGATGGCCTAGCAGTTAAGAGCACCGACTGCTGTTGCAGAGGACCTGAGTTCAATCCCAGCACCCACATGGCGACTGAGAACCATCTTTAACTCCAGTTCCAGGGGACTCTGACACCCTCTTCTGACCTCCATGGCATTGCACGGCATGATTGCACAAACCTGCATGTAGACAGTACATTCATCCACATAAGAAAATAAATAAATTAAAAAATTAAAAAAAGAAAAGGTTAGTTTTCTCATGTGGAGTTAAGCTATAAATCAAAATCTGCCAATAAACTACAAAACTTAGGAAGAGTGAATAACAAAAGCTCAAACTGAGGATCTCGAATATTATCTGAATAGTCTGGCAGAGTGGATTTTCTACATGGTTTTTCTCACACTGACCACTGGTATGAGCCAGTTTTATATATTGCGTACATCATGAGCAGAGAGGAGAAGAGAGTAGAAGAGCAGGAGACTACTGCTTTCCTTAAAAAAAAGTAATCTTGAGGGTGGAGAGATGGCTCAGTGGGTAAGAGCACTGGCTGTTCTTGCAGGAGACCTGGGTTTGAATCGCAGCACATACATGGCAGCTGACAGCTGTTAATATCTCCAGTTTCAGGGGATCTAACACCCTCTTCTATCCTCTGTGGGCACTTACATACATGCAGGCATAACACTCACATAAAAATAATAAATAATTTTTAATAAATAAATAAGTAATCTTTGATACGTTCCCTTTTGTGTTTTGGTGTTAGTGGAAAAAAAATCACTCTCACTGCATTTCTTTATAAACACATTTAAAAGCTAAGTTCTCAACAACAACAAAAAATAGCTTTAAAGCAAATGAAAAACCATCCTTTGGTCATGTGGCTGGCCGTTTATCTGTCACATTCCAAGTTTCCATTCAGTAAATAAGGTGTCATTTTATTAAGAATACATGCATAGATTATATTTATGTAGTAAGGTGCATGCCTGCCTGTGAAAATCAAAACAGAAGTAGCAGATGGTTCTGCATCAACCCAAGAGACCTCTCGCTGAGCCAGCTCAGAACAAAAACCTCCTCCATCGAGCATGAAGATATGATATTTGGAATTCTTGCCTACATTCTCATTTAATTATCAAAATATTAGAGAATGAGAGTTGGGTTTATACAAACTGACACCCAGTCACCAAGATCTCCACTACTGTCTATTCATTCCTATCAGGAACAATGATGGTCAGATATACAGAAATAACATTATACATTCCTCAAAGTTCTCTTTCAACCTAATGTAGAGGCGCCATTCTTTTAGAAAAACTGGCAATATAAATGAAAATTTAATACATATGGGGCATTGTTATTTCATTTTGTGGACATTGTTTCCATGTAACAAAATAGATCATTTCAGTGATGTATTTATAGTATAACAAATTCATTCTAAGTAGAAAGCCTGTATCTCCTATCAAACTCTGTCCAAGTCCATCCTGTGTAGACAAGAAAAAGTGAACTTGAACATGTGTAGTTTACCTTTCCTCCCATGCCTTGTAGAACATTATTTTCACTCAAATTCATTAGAGCAAATGGTCAGCTCCCATCTTAGTCCATTAGGTAAGGGTTGTGGTTTCATATAGAGGATTTGAGAAGGCATAATTTGACCACTAAGAAAAGAGCCAATATATGCCTAAATGTATTGTGAAAGTGTTTAACTTTATTAATACTGTGAATAGTGTAGAGAAAAATACATATGAAGCTGATAAGTGTGCTCTGTCTTCTACAGGAGTGCTACTTAATGGTACATGAATCAGTAAATGCTTATAAAAAGGTGATATGTGATAGCGCAGACATTTTCCATGTTCCTGCCACCCTCTGATCCTTTCAGCATGCTCACGGACAATAGCTTCCGATGTGCTTTCACTGCTCCCAGGCAGAACCCAAATCTCTGTTGGAGGGCTACCCCTGCTGCCAGAATTCTCTTACAGCTATATAGACAGAAAGTTGGAAGTGCCAGATTTCCTGTCATCTCAAGGGCAGCATTCAAACCTCAACCAACTGTGGCAAGATAATGTCCCATTTCTTTCGCCCTTAGTCAGGACACTTCGAAGTGTGCTCCATACTGTTTTATGCGTTCTTGTGGGAGACTAAGCTGATTGTCCTCCTCAAAACTGTGTTTAATATCAAAATCTCCCATTGGCTTCTCTCCCTCTTTTCCTGCTCCCATACTCTCACCAGTTTCTCCTAGAAAGATTTCCAAATAAATCACTTCCATGTGGCTCTACTATAGTTCTCACTTCTAGAAAATATAGTCTAAGACAACTTGTTCTAGGTGTGCTCAAGTAGTGTCTCAGGTTGGAATCCTGAAGGTGGGTCATTAGCTAATCAGATGCTAAGAAGAATCTCCCTGTTACAGGTAACAGTAATTTTTTATCATTCTATAATATAACGTGGCAAGAAAGACCTTTTATCTGTGGATTGGAACTGGGTATTTGATCCCCATAAAATCCTCTTTTACCACCCTGTTGACTCCTGAACCTGACTAGAGTGGAACCTCAGCATGGATCAATGGAAAGATACAGGGCTACAAAGTCTTAAGTTTTGTGCTGCCCACCCTCACATTGAAACCTGAACGTTAATGTGCTGATTGGTATTAGGAGGTAAGTTCTTCCTAAATGAAAATTAGCTAATTACCATAGTACCCCAGTACTTAGCCAATTGCTTGATCAAGATTGAAAACAAAAACTATCCTATTCAGATGAATAATAGGGATTAATACTATTTCAAAGACTAAGAAATGTTAAGGAAGTACTTTCCAGAATATTCCTTCTCAAGCCACCACTCTGGTACCCACAAATTCAAGTGGATGGTACTATATTATAGAAGCCACTGAAAATTTAACCACTTTGCAATGACCATAATATATTTACCTCAACAGATTCAAAATGCCCCTTGTATTTGGCATGCAGCTATGCATCTGCCTAATTCATTATTTCCAATGCCCATCTATAAGAAATGCTAGAAGCAGTTTTCATTCACTTGGAATAAAAAAAAAACAGTGCATGTTCATGGTCTTATCTCAAGAATGTTAATTTTCAGGGCCCACTAATGGATCACTTTCCATTTAGGCAGGACATTGAACAATATACCTGGTTAGTCACTCTGTAGGAAGAAGGAAGCAGGTTAAGGTAAAAATATGCATAAGCTCCTAAATAATGGAAGGTAAGTTGACTGATTATGAACTACAAAGGAGAAGATTAGAGTGTAGACTAAGGAATACAGAGAAAAGTCATGTGGATATATACATATACATAGAGTTGTGGCCACTAGGTAGATGGATCATATGAATTTTTATTTCATATTTTAACACTCACCAGGGACATCCAGTGTGGAGTATTTACTACCCAATGAAGTACACAGAAAAATTCATATTGAAGATGTCAATCAATTTCTGTCCCATTCTAGGGTTTTTTCAGTGACTTCCAAATTGGGCTAGAATAGAATAGAATGATAGAATTTGATATGAAAACTCCTCATAAATACAATAGGGTAGATTCCTTCCTCAAGAGGCTGATTTAGGAATAGTTACTGTGCAGTGTTACCATGTTGACAGAAAGGAAAATAAATGACCTCTGGATATGTCCCCATTCTTTGTGTCCAATGGGCCTCTTGCTGGCAAAGTCATTACATCAGATTCCTTTTACCATAGAAAAAGATCATTATAATAATTTGTTCACATTGGACTGGCAACATGACTCAGTAGGTAAAAGGTGTTTTCGCTCATCCTAATTACCTGAGTTTGATCCCCAGAACCCACATGATGAAAGAAGAGCAAGTTCTGTGCTTTGTGGTTAAAAAAAAAATAACTCTAGGACATCTGAGTCCAGGAGCCCAGGTTGCTGATATATTTAACTACTTTTGCCATCAGTTATTACTTAAAGGATAACACCCAAGGAAGCTAAAAATTCTTAGGTGCTCCAAGCTCTTCCTGCCATTAGGCTAAGTGGGTTCTTCCAGATGAGGGACAGTGAACTGACAAAGAGACTTGGGTCTTGGCCACTGGGGTGAAAGCACCATGTGAACCATTAGGTGTGGAAATGATAAAACAATCCAGAGCAGTATGAACAGACCACTGAAGGCACGTGTCTAGTCCATCCCTCTGCTGCACAGATCTACTCATGTTAGCTTCCTTCAATTGAGTCTTTATGATAGGTCTGTTCATAGTTTCTAGGAGAAAAATAAAAGGCCTCCAAGAAGAAGGTCAGTGCTACGAGTTATAACCCTTCTGATGCAGACTTGTGCTGACCGCTTTACATTCAGTCCCACTCATTCTACCTTTTCCTCACCCTCCACTCGCACACCTACTGCCTTATGGGGATATACATATTTTTCTCTGTGGAGACTGGGATATGACTACCATATCTTTGCTCTAATTGCTTGTCTGTGTCTGACACTCAGTAGAAAACTAAGAGATGCCTGAGAGGTTCCCCAGGTTCCAAATGGTCCTCTTCCTGTCATGCTTTATAGCTGCAATTCTACCTTCCTACTATAATCAGGATTATAACCATTGGCAGTTGTGACAACTCATTGCTTTGTTTATCTATTGAGGATCTGAAATGGCTTGAAGTTCTAGGCTTAGGTTTAGTGGAGCCCTTCTTACCTCTGGTGGAAATGTTCTCTTCACGGCCCCAACTATTCACTATGGCCTCTAGATGAACCAAACTTAACCCTGCAGGATTGGAAGCACACTTCCCCAAGAACATATCAGATATGATGATGACAGGTGCCATGCCTCCTTTACCCTTGGTTTCTGGACTCATATGTTCTACTTAATAGATAGAATGCTGTATAATGATTTTTAGCTCAAGTGATATAGGTCAACCCCAAAGATAAAGATTAATTCCAGAGGCTATCATTCCAGAGGCTATCACTCCAGAGGCTATCATAAGATTGAGTGATGATGTTCAAGGATTGTATAAAATATAGAGTAGAGAAATGAGTTCATCACATATAGTAGATGATTTCAGGAACCAGGGCTTCATTCTCTCCTGAAATTGTTGGAAAAGCTTCAGGAGGTGGGAACAACACACCTCCCCAGAGCAACTGAGTCTGCTATTCTTCATGGGACTTGGCAGATGTCACACCCTCCCTTGTCTTCCTTCTTGTCAGACCCTTCATCCCACTCCCTTATCAGATGTTCCTGGGAACATCCTCAAAAAAATCACTTTGCACAAGCCTTCATCTTTTGGTTGTATGAGGAAAGCCCAACTTAAGGCACCAATTTCCTGAGCCTCAGTTTCACTGCTAGAATAATAAGCACGGGCAGATCCAGCCCCTGATGAGGCTTCTGTGACTAGAGATGTGTAGAATTTCAGGATCATGGTTTACAGGGTAGCACTTGAGGCCAATTCTATAAGTGCAGATACTGAAGTTCATGAAAGAGATTAGATGAATATGATCTGAGGTTAATAGAATCTAAGTTTCTTTAAGTCATTTTTCTAAAATGCCCTCCCCAACAAAAATGGATCAGAAATAAATGGTATAAAAAAGTAAAAGTGACAGTAAAATAGCAATTGTGGTCACAGGCCAGTTAATGATTCCAGTTTTAAAAAGTTTCTATCAGTAGTTTAAATGTTCAGTTTTCAATGTTTTCTTCCTTTTTTCATTAGTATATTGGCTTGTTAATTTTTCAAGTTAACACAATAAGAAGAGATTAATAAATGATAGTGAAATAGTACAAGGAAGGAAACTTTGCTTTCTTTTAGCAAATCCTATTAACTTTTGCTTTTCTTCTAGAACACCAAAATGCCAGCACTTTATCTTTAAAGTATGAGGGATAAACATCAGGACAATTGTATGCTCTTTACAGAAGAAATATTATATCATTGTAGTGTCCAGACTAAATTCCAGCTCTCAGGAATGCCTTCTATCGAATATAATGGTCTCTTAAGTATATTGTAAGAACAACCAAGTAAGTTATTCAAAGTTTTACATTCTCTTCTCCTCTCTTCCCTTCCTATTTCCTCTGCATCCCCTGTCTTTCCCCCTCTTCTCCGCCCCTTCCCTTTTCTAGAATTTCCAGAGCTCAGCATCCAGTGTCCTTCCTATGCTGATGATAATAGATAGATACTCCATCTGTGGTGGAGAAGTAAGAAAATCTGTTGATAGCAAGTATGAATGTCAGACCATAAGCTAGGTGTGTAAGAGATGAGATGATCTTTCTCTGCCCATGTATCTTAATTTCTTTTCCAAGACTTCTATTCTACAAGGCCTTTGAAAAGTAATGCCATTTTCTCTGGTTTTTCTCCCTTTCTGAGGTCAAGCTAAGTTCCGAGACTATAATATAGTCTCAATGCGTTGATTAGAAGTTGAATGAGAAAGGGGAAGGTCAAAGCCAGTGAGCTCACTAAGCTGTGATGAGGACTAATAAGACTTGTTTAAAGCGTTTAAAACACTGCTTGGAATCTAGAACATGCTGTTGAATATGTTGGTGTCTACATAGAATGAATAGCACACATTGCTAGCATCTCATCCCTGAGGTACTACTTGAAAGTGACAGCTGACTAATCCAAACACTAGCTCACAAGGGCAGAGGGGACCATAAATAAATTTAGGGAAAGAAAAATACTTATATAAAGCTATATTCTATTTATTTATTTATTTATTTATTTATTTATTTATTTATTTATTTATTTTTAAGTTAATTTTTATTGAGTGCATTTCATACATTTCTCAATCAAATCTAGACTCTTTCCCCCATCCATGCCCACCCCTTACATCCCTCTGTCCCCCACCCTGGGGCTGCCAGAGCTCATGGATTCTGTCATGTTAAGTCCTGTCTTGCATCTTTTTCTCAGTCTTTTATAACCTTTTCGATGCACAAGTTTACTGTTTTGGTCAGTTTTTTGATTATGTTTTTCTCTCTCTTTTTTGTTCCCATTAATTTTATATTATTCCAAAATATGCATATATATGTTCCACACATAAATCAAAATTACAAATTCTGAAAATAAACTATAGGTTAATTCCTAAACACATTTAGAGGTTCACATTTTAATAGTAAAGTTGCATTCAGGTAAAAAGAATATGAATAGATTGTGAATACATATCTTTTTCCATTCATATATGGTAATTACAATGTGTGAATACAATAAGGCTATATTTTAATACATACTCTAAATGCTAACAAATACATGTTCCAATAATAAAAGTAAATGCATAGAACTTACTTCAACATGTCTACCTGAACATTTCCACAAGCATTGGTAATCTAAAAATGTTTATATTGGTGATCTTTAGTCAAGTCTTAACTGCCGTTCACTTAATTCTTAAATAATGAACTTGAGCTAGGCATGATGGTACATGCCTTTAATCCCAGCAGAGGCTAAGGCAGGCAGAGTTCTATGAGACTGAGGCCAGCCTGGTCTACTTAGTCAGTCCCAGGCTATCTGGAGCTATCAGGAGACACTGTCTAAAAAAAAAAAGGAAAGAAACCATCCACCATCTTATACACTCTTTATTATTTATTATTTTTATTTTATGTGTGTGATTATATTGTCTGCATGTCTGTAAGTGCAACCATGTAGTGCAATGCCTGTGCAGGTCAGGTTGTCAGATTCCCTCAACTGGAGTTACAGGTGGTTGTCAGCCACCATGTGGGTTCAGCCCTGATTGGCTGCAAGAACAGCCAGTGCTCTTAACTGTTGAGCCATGTCTCCAGGTCCACAGTCAGGCACTTTTATACACTGCCTGTGCCCTTTAGCTATTCAAGATCTGTGATAGATAATTTCCTCATGTGATGGAAGTGCTAACTAGATTCTCTCTGGATTTAATTCCAGCTAAATGTGTAAATCTGTATACACTATTGTATCAGGCCATTAGAAACTAGAAGAATGTCCACTTTCTTTAACTAGGGTTTCGGATACAATTCAGTTGTTCTTGGGAGAAAATAATGTAGAAATGAGTATAATAGTAAAATCCTTAATAAAAAGTTACAAACTCGCAGCAGAAAGAATATCTACATTTCATTAAAGTGATTAGTAGTGGTCGGCTGTCACCACTGACAGTAGTATGAACATATCCATGAACTTAAATAACCATCTCCACAAGAAGCTACTTAATTCACCCTATGTGTCTTTTTTTTTTTTTTGGTCTTTTCGAGATAGGGTATCCCTATAGCCCCAGCTGTCCTGGAACTCACATTGTAGACCAGGCTGGCCTTGAACTCACAAAGATCTGCCTGCCTCTGCCTCCCAAGTGCTAGGATTAAAAGCGTGCTCCACCACGCCTGGCATCACCCTATGTGTCTTACTGGGGTCCGTGGTGTTTAGGGCCCCACCAAACAGGCACCTTTGACCTTTGACCTGAGCTAGCCCTGCCTCTCAGACTCTTGCAGGCAGCTATGTTTAGCTTAACACTTAACTGTCTGAGGCATGTCCTTTATTAATTAGTAGGACCTTTGGTGTTGCTTTCTAGTTATGGCAGTCCTCAGGGACCATCCCAAGTCACACCACTGCCAAGTAGAAGGGACGATTCAAACCAGTGTCTACTGAACTCAAGAGTGGCTCTGAGCACTAGTCTCTAAGGAGAGATGATGATGATGTGGAAAAGAGTAAAGAAATAATCCAGTTGCAAAAAGTACTTTTCTCTTCAGAGACCTAACAAAGTCCACCCCAAGGCCAAGAGGAAAGAAACAGTAGGTGAATCATTCATCAGTTAATCAGTCGATTGGTCAGCAATGGAATTCAGTGATCTGGACCATATGGGAATTCAGTGGAATCCAAGGTCAGAATGTATCAGAGCACAGACCCAGACCTGGGGTCCTGAAGTCCTCAGCCCCATCTCATATGCTAGAGAATGAAGGTTACTTCCTTGCCTTCCAAAGTACTACTAATCTAATTGAAGGAAAATGGTGTCCACTGCAGTCTAAAGACCAATAATGTTGAGTCTCATGCAAACTAGGCAACATTTTAGAGAGATGAGAAGGCAGATCCGTTTGTACAGTAAAATATTTTATTCCTATTATAAAGTGCTATTATGGGGGCTGGAGAGATGGCCTAGCGGTTAAGAGCGCCGACCGCTCTTACAGAGGACCCGGGTTCGATCCCCAGCACCCACATGGCGGCTGAGAACCGTCTGAAGCTCCAATTCCAGGAGAACTCCAGTTCCAGGGGAATCCTTTTCCTTTTCTGAACTCCGCGGCATTGCACGACACGGGTGCACAGACATGCATGCAGACAGTACATTCATACACATACAAAAATAAATAAAATTAATAAAAAAAAAATTAAAAAAAAATAAAGTGCTATTATGCTACAAGGAGTCAATGTAACTGGACATACAAAGTAAAGTGCCAGCTGATGCCACCCCAGTGAAGGAGCAGAGCATGTCCCATGCAAAAGGACTGAAGAAATTACCAAGTAAGTTGTTCAAAGTTTTACATTCTCCTCTCCTCTCTTCCCTTCCTATCTCCTCTGCACCTCGTGTCTTTCCCCCTCTTCTCCGCCTCTTCCCTTTTCTAGAATTTCCAGCCCCCCCTTTCTCCTGATCCTTCCTTCTCCTCCCCTTTCATTTAACATTAGAATTACAAGGGTAAAATGTAAATGTAGGGGGTTTGTTTTTATTCTCTGAGTTGGTAATTCTTCCCTGCATCTCTTCCCAGAATTGGCATGGATTACATAATAGTTTCATTAACAATGCCCTTATTAGATTTTAGGGATGCCCCACCCAGAATGTGTAACTGGAGTCTGTGTATCTAAATGAATCTACACAAAGAAGTCTGAAAATTATGAATTTTTTAATGCAATTAATCAATATTTGAAAATGGCAAGTCATTTATTAGAGAACAATTAAGCTGTGATGCAAGAAGATAATTAGTAAATTGGGGACAACATGGGTTGATTCATTACTTTAAAACTTAAATCGTGCTGTTTATCTGCTTTCCTCAACACTGGCATTGAGATTTAAACAATCCCACATTCTCATTTTGTGTATGTCATTATGTGGCTCTCAATTTTTCTGGTAATAAATATGAACTGTTTTCATCTCTTTTAACCGACATCTCCCATTCCATTTTCCATTACTTTGAATGTTTTTTTTTTCTCAGAAAGTAACACAGTAGATATAAAATTCAACCTTCCACCATTTATTAGTGTAGTTCACTGTATTATCATATATTTGAGATTACCAGCTGGACTTTATTTGAGGGAATGAAGCCTCATTTAAGTAGCATTGCTTCTATTATTCATTGATGGGTTGTGTTTAGCTATAAATGACATATTCTAAGTCATAGGAGACTAAGATCTTTCTAATTTAAAACCCAGTGTCTGTTAGAATAGAAGCAGACAGTCTAAGAGGAGAGCAGGTAAAATACTTAGAAATGAAACTTCAAAGAGGATGTAAAAATAGTTAATGAAAATAGGAAAATCCGGGGCTGCAGATATGGTTAAGTGGTTAAGACCACTGGCTGCTTTTACTGGATGCAGGTTTGATTCCCAGCACCCACATGGTAGCTAACCACCCATAACTCCAGTTGTAGGATCTGACACCCTCATCTGACCTGTGCAGGCATTGTATGATATCGGTGCACTTACCTACATGCAATCAATATATTCATACATATAAAATAAAAATAAAATATTAAAAAAAATTTAAATGGGAAAAACTGACTGGCTTCACAAGTCATCAGGGAAATGTAATGCATGGTGACACCCAGAAACTAGAATGCTGGGTTTCTATTGGTGGTATGAGTAAATCACTTTGAATATCCATAGTACCGTAAGGCCCAGCATGCATGGATTGTCCTATGACCTAGAATTCTAAGTGCATATCTCTTTGAATAGAGATAGGTGATTGCCACGAGCCATGCTGAATGTTCGTATCAGCACTATTTTCAATACCCCCAAACTGGAAAGCATTGGAACATCTATCCATAGTAGAATATATGTTGTCCTGTATGCGTTACAGGCATGCTACTCAACAAGGAAAATGAGCAAACTGAAATCAAGCACAGCATGGATAACTCTAACCAATGATACTGAACTTGGTCCAGGGGAGTACATACTGCAAGCTTTAGCCCACCTAAGCTAAGGCAAACCAATCCACTGTTAACTGTCAGTGTAAACAGAAAACATTAGAAGACAATTTGATACTCTGTCACTTTAGTTCAGCAACAATGGTTTGTTCCCCATTTGTGCCCATGACTCCCCAGGTATGGGTTGTTGACTAGGTTTATAGTACCAGGAATGGATTCTTTCTTGGAAAGTGGGTCTCAGATCCAATCAGAAGGCAGCTGGTTACTCCCACTGCATCTCATGTCATTATTGCGCAGGTGGGCACATGCTACCTACAGATCGTATAGGGTTCACAGCTGGGTAAGACCTTTGATGCCTTTTCTCCCCAGCAGTCTATTATACCTTCTGGCAATCTGAAGGTTCACCAGCAGGGAGGAAACTTCTAGACTATCTCCAGCTTCTTTTCTCTGTCTTGCAACTAAGGTATGTAGTATCTTCAGCAGTAGTTTTAGCTTCTTGTTCTGGTGAGCAGCTGAAAGGACTGACAAGAGCCTGGATTATTTAGGGCCTCTGAGGCTCCCTGACCAAATATGATGGAAGTGTCCCCCACCTGGCGTTGGGAATGCTTTTCAGTAACCCACTGCTTCTAGGAGCAGTGTTATCTAGCTTTGCAGGGTAACTCCTTCAATCTTGCTTATGTGTTTTACTTGGGCTGTATGATAACATGTTTCAATATGGCTTTTTTTTTTGGTCTTTTCGAGACAGGGTCTCCCTGTAGCCCCGGATGTCCTGGAATTCGCTCTGTAGACCAGGCTGGTCTTGAACTTTTTATACACCCTTCTTTTGATTAACCCTTTCCCCAACCTTCGTCTCCCCAACTTCCCTCCTCCCTCCCCATCTTTCTACTCCCAACATTCCCCCTTCTTTACTTTGACCTATGTTCTTCTATCTTCTTTCTTATGGGACCCTCCTTCTCCTCCCCTCAGTTATCTTCTTAGTTTCCTGACTTCCACAGTAGTTGAACAAACAGAACTAGAGAGTCAAAACCAGGATCTTTGAGGAGAACATTGATACTTGTCCCTCAGGGCCTTGATTAGCTCACTCAGTATAATTTTTGCTAGTGTCATCCATTTACTTACAAATCTCATTTTTCTCTATAGCTGAATAAAATCCCATTATATGTATTTGACACATGTTCATTATCCATTAATTAGAAAGTAGGCAAGTAGGCTACTTGAATTTCTTATCTAGTTTGACTAGAGTAGCAATAAACACAGATGCGCAGGTGTCTCTGTAGTATAACATAAAGTGTTTGGGGCATATACCCAGAAGTGGTGTAGCTCGGCCTTATGATAGTTCCCCTCTAAGGCTCAAGGAACATTTGTAAGAGAAGTTACAAGAAGTATTTAAGGGTCAGAGGTAGCCTGAATGGCTACAGAATGCCATCCTTTAGACTCATGCAACTATCGTAATCATGAATTCACAACT
Source organism: Rhizomys pruinosus (assembly GCA_009823505.1). Classification (NCBI taxonomy): domain Eukaryota; kingdom Metazoa; phylum Chordata; class Mammalia; order Rodentia; family Spalacidae; genus Rhizomys; species Rhizomys pruinosus. The sequence continues at coordinate 2,789,686 of VZQC01015323.1, read as the reverse complement.
TCTGCGGTTGCCTTTACTGGGCCTGCATTAGACTGACCTGTGAATAATCACCCATTGGAGGGGAAGATCTTAGGGGATCTTTACCACTAAATGTTCTGGGGGGTAACCAACTGCTTTTGGATTTAATGCATTTCTGGTACTATAAATCAGGCCAAGAACAAATGTTTGGGAAGCTTACTGGTCCCAAGAGTGAACCTACTACTATTGTGTAGCTAAATGAACATAGTATCAAATGCCCTATAAATACATATCTCTCTACCTACAGATTAGTGCAGCTCTCAGACCTCATCAGAAAAATTTCTTTGTGCAGAGGATGGCACTTAATGCAGAAATTTACAACTGGTCAAAGGGCAGAGAATAAGTATCAGTGAAACCTCAGCCATAAATTGGACATCTATATCTGCTCCCACCCCCTCCCCAGCTCTGGATCTATCATGGAAGAAGAGGAAGGAGATTGTGAGATCCAGAGGTCAGAGAGTACCAGAGCAAAGCTGTGTCTTCTGGGCATGGCAGGACTGCTGCACCCATGAACTCACAGCAGCTGTGGTTACTACACCAGTTCTCAAGTGGAAAGAGGAAGAAGAAGTACATTTTATCAGCACTGTGGATGTACCATGATTAGCAGTGCCTCTACATGCTTGGGTGGAGGTAGAGCTTGCTTTTCTGAATTTGTTGCCATGGAAAGCAACCTTGTTTTCATACAATATTAGTCATTTGATATTGAAAAGAGAGATATTACAATCATCTTTAGCATGCCTGATTAGCTACCACAAATCTGTTTGCTGGGCAGTATGAGAGGGAACTTGTGAATATAGTTGATTATTATTTATCTACTAGATGTAGATAAATAGATGTAGATTAAAAAACCCACCGAATAGGTATCTAATATTTACAATAATATCGTACTGTTTAAGGATACAACTGTTTAAAAACAAGGATACAACTGTTTTTAGATATATACTTCTATAAAAAAAGTAACTGTAAAATCAATTTTACATTTACCACTGATTATATCTAGTCCATTGTTGAACCCTGGATAGCTCATCAGTAATACTTCCCAAGTATGAGTATTTATAGATAGTCCACCTTTATTATAATTAAAATGTTGATATTATATGTTAGACGAGTAAAAATGGCTGGCAAGGTGACACAGGCCTTTAGTCCCAGTACTTGGGAGGCAGAAGCAGGTGAATCTCTGTGAGATCAAGGCCAGCCTGGTCTACATAGTGAATTCAAGGCTACTGTATGGAAAATTCTCTCTCTCTCTCTCTCTCTCTCTCTCTCTCTCTCTCTCTCTCTCTCTCTCAGTCTCCTTAGTCTCAGCCCTCTTGGAAGTCACTATATGGACCTGGCTGACCTCAGTCTTGAAGAGATCCACCTGTTTTTTCTTCCCTAGGGCCGGGATAAAAGGTGCTTTTCACCACACCCGCCATAAGCATTATCTCAATAACAGATAATAAAGCAATACTTATTCTGCAACACCAGTTCATACTCATTAAACATATTTCTCATCTTATACCAAATTTCTATTTAGTTTAAATGCCCACTATATCTGGTAAACCATTAAAATGTAAGAAAGTTATCAGCTAGAAAGTGTTATGCAGGCTACTAGGAAAGGAAATCCCCCAACAGTTTCACCCATCTGCAGACACTGCATGGTGTAGTACCCACTGCAGGCAGGCTACAGCCTGTAGGAGGAGTGTCATGGCAGTTCTGAGAGTATCCAACCACTCTGTTATTGGGTTTGAGGCCTGAGCCCCAGGACAGAATTCATGGATGGCCCTAAAAACCTTGTCAAAAGCCTACGGCTTGGGAGGTCAGAGGCCCTAGTAAGGACTGTACTGATGGTGTGCTAGGTGGACATACAGCCAAATTACCAGATACACCAACTATTTGGGTGTATGTCCATAGATGTTCTCATCTTAAGTCAGAGAAGCTTCTTTTTGAAGTGAGTGGTGGTTAATGTAGAGACTCATAACTGGTCAAAATACTAAGAATAAATGACTGTTCCATGCTCAGCCCTAATTTGGACATCAAAGTCAGCCTCTCAAAAACCCAGGGAACATCATAGAAGAGAAGGAAAGGTTATATGTATTGGAGAACGGGGAGGATTATGAAAAGTTGTCTTCTAGATATAATATGGTCATGGGCATCATTAACATAGCAGCTACTCAAGACCTACATTTAAAAAAACGATATGGAGTGGGGTGTGGTGGTGGCACAGGCCTTTAGTGCCAGCACTCGGGAGGCAGGGTCAGGTGGATTTCTGTTAGATTGAGGTCTACCTAGCTAGTTCCAGGCCAACTGAGGCTTCAGTTAGACCCTGTCCCAAAAAGAAATCCTCTAAAATGGTATGGAAGTAGGAGGGGACCAAGTCGGAAGTAGAAGGAGGCCAACAAGGGTGGAAGAGGAAAGAGAGAGGGAAACGGTGTGCTTGAAATTGTGATAAAAGAGAAAACCTTATCAACTTTACATCGGTTAAAATTAGAGTGAATGAAAGAGTCGTAGGCATCAGATCTGCCACTTCTAATGACCCTGGGGGCTTTTCTGTAGTTTAATCACTGGGATGAAATGTTAGTGTTTAGCAGCTGGAATCCTTGATGCTTTGGTTACCTTACTGGATAAGCTGCTGACACAGCATGAGAGCTTGTAAAGGATAAAAAGCCGATCCTCTCTGGTCTGAGCTGAGACACCCTCTCCTACTGTTCTGCCTTACATATGTCTGTGTGGGGCTAAACATCTGGTAGACCACTTATTATTTGTGAATGAAGGCAATTATCCATGGCACAGGTGTGTTACTCTCTGAAAGATCTTGTTTCATTCTAATACGGACACGTCTGCAAATAATTTATGAGGTGCCCTTACTTCACAGTCATCTTTCCCATGGAGAATAATTGCTCAGCTACCTTTTCTCATTTTTCTTTTTCTTTTTTCCCTTTTAAATGAAAGATTGTTCTGTGACACCTTTTATCTGGGAGGTTAATTGTAGCACCTTTGATGAAAATGTGAATGCTAAATAAAGCACTAGTCTTTTGCCTGTCCACCTCAGAGGTTTCTTTGCAAACTGTATTTTACACAATTTACAAGACAGTTTCAATCCAGATCACAATACCTTTGTAGTTAATAGGCTCTTGGTGCCACTTTCCTTCAGCTTTTGGTTTTTTTCTTCTCTTTCAAATAGAAGTAGATAATGGAGTGGGGGGTCAATGACCTACTCTATCACTTTTTTTTTTTTTTGGTCTTTTTGAGACAGGGTCTCCCTGTAGCCCCAGCTGTCCTGGAATTCACTCTGTAGACCAGGCTGGCCTTGAACTCACAAAGATCTGCCTGCCTCTGCTTCTCCAGTGCTAGGATTAAAGGCGCGCGCCATAACACAGTCTGGCAATCATCACTTTCTTTTAAATGTGCAAATTCAACAAAGTTCCCTCATCCTTTTCCTTTTCTAGTGGGCATAGCCTGGTCCTGTGAAGAGTTCTTTGAAATTCAAGGAGCTTATAATTCTTTGAAAAAATTAACAATTATCATTTGCATTTTGCGTGTTTGCAAATAATTAATATAGTTTATTAACAGGCAGGCATGACTGGACTTTGGACTCATTTCCTAACAAGCGGCATTCTTTTTAAAGTCTTCTTGGATTATTTTAAATGGAAAACAATTGAATATTTCCTCTCTGTGCAGTTGTGTGGTTCTTGAGAAAGCATCTGTGTCAAGTATTTATACATTGAACTATTTACAATTTAAAAGGAAACAGAACTTATAGCTCAGAATCCACTCTTTAACAACAGGTTATATTGCATAAATCATTTAACCTCATTGAATTCAGCAAACTGGATAAGAAGGATTCATGGGGCTGAGTCTTGGCTCTGTCCCATCGCTCATTGTGTGACCTCTCTTAAGCTTCAGCGTTTCAAATATAATAATGAGAATAGGGGCTGTCCAGATGGCTCAGAGGGTAAAGCCATTTAAGTCTGGCAATCTGAGCTTGATCTCTGGGACCCACATGATGGAAGGAGAAGGCCAGCTCTCCCGAGTTGTCTTCTGATCTCTATTAGCCTGCTAAGGTCGGTACACACCTGTATGTACACACAAACACACACTAAACAATTAGTAAACACATGTACATTTAAAAAAATGGAGAAAAATCATGCCAATGTAAGAAAATTTATCTAAAATGCTTTGCATACTGCCTTTAGAGAAGAAAATATTACATTGGTGGGCATTACTATCATAATTTTAAGTACTCAGCACACATTAACATTACCGTTAGTAAATCTAAAATGCAATTAATAACATCTTCCTTGCCTATCTCAGAGGTTCTTATAAATGTCAAATGGCAGTGGTGCTAGTTGAGCATTTTATGAGCTATAACCACCCTGTGAAAAGCATCCTCACTTTCAGTGGTGCCAAACATTTGGAAATTCTTTCTTGATCACTGTTGCATCCATAGCACTTAACATGATGCCAGGCACATGATAGGAGTTCCAGAAATTCTTCTTGAATGGAGTTATTGTGATAACTTTCTTCCCTACTTTTTGAAGCTTGGAAGAAATTCGAATTCTTTTTTATCAAATAAGGTTTTCAGTCTTACTTGGTTGGGAACCACTGGGAAGAAGTGGAGGCTCATTTCTCAAGTTTTCTATTTGAGGTTCTGGAGAAGGATCGAGGTGTATTACTGCAACACATTTGAAGGTGAGACATCAGCCAATGGAAAGGCAGCTTTCCTTTATTCTCTTGCCTTTCAGCAAGTAGTCAGTACATCTCTTCAGCAGGGAGGTACAGGTGGAACTGCCTGGGATGAATGATTCTACAGAGAAGGGAATGTGGATGAATTAGAGCTGGGAAGGAATTGGTTGCTCTGTGTCAGAAAAAAAGATTTAAGAAAAGCAAAATTGGTTTTCGTTTGTTTTTGTGAGAAAGTCTCCTTACATTCCTAGCTGGCTTGTAACTTGCTATATAGACCAGGCTGGCCTAGATTTCACAGAGATCCACCTGCCTCTGCCTCCAGAGTGCTGGGATTAAAGGCGTATGCCATCATGTCAGGCAGCATAACTGATTTTAAACTCTATTTTTCACTCCCCTTAATTTATCTTTCTCAAAAGATAGGAATAAATAAGACACTAAAAAGTAAATTATTACAGAACCAAAGGGAGGAAGAGTAACAAAGACTGTGCTTTCAACAGCCAGAGAAAAATAATAATACAATGTTAAATTTCTTATAGTAAAGTTAATTTAAGTGTATGATATGTTATGGACTCAGGGTAGATTTCTTTTTGGTATCTTGTCTTCTCCATGACTTTTTCTTATTGGACCATATTCATGTTTCCTTGTTTTTTTGAAGGGTTTAATAGGTAGCAATTCAATGTCCACTTTGTTTTTATTTCAGGCAGAGATTACATTCTTGAATGAACAACCCATTGAATATATAGATCTTTTCTAATTTATGTTAAGGAACAATCCAATGATTAATTAATCAATCTAGTGACTCTCAACTTCAGCTGAGCATTATATTTACATAGGGAACCTCTTCAAAATAGAAATTATTCTTCAGATCCCTAAGCCTTATTTAGTAAATTTGGAATTTGGAGGTCATGGGTTTTGGTCTTGTGTATCTGAAAGATTTAGATGTAGAGGATTTTGGTTATACAAACACTAATGCAATTAAACTTGGTTATTTTTAAAGGAGTTCTGAACTATGAGGAGAGAAGTGACTTTTGTTGAAAGTAAGCTGCCCTGGTGATGAAGAGCTGCAGATGATTGAAGACAAGGGTTAGGCACATACACAGCCTAGCATGTGTTTATCAGGACCCTGAAGAGATTCTGTTCTTGTATTATGGCCATGACTCTGCCTTAACAATGAAGAAGTTTCGTTTTCCTTGTTTGTCACTTGGATAGCATGTGATGACATTGCAGGAATAGGTAGTCACTCAGGCATAGTGAAAAAGGAGATTAATGCCTCACCTGCTGGAAACGAATGCAAAAAATGGCGAGGCTGTCCAGTGGCCTTGCCTTACATAACCTGTATTCTTAGTAGTTGAGGCTCTGAGTGGAAACATAAATATTAGTTATCTTTCTCGCATTAATTATTGTCACACAGATTTAAAGGGTCAGAGATTTGGAAGTTAATGCCTCATTCAGTGTGGGAAAAGTAGCACTCTGCACCTTGGCTGCTGTTTTTCTTTCTGGCTGACTGCAGACCAGTTGTTTCTGCCCCAACGCAGCTGGCTGGAAAAATGCTAATTTGCATTGGCCAGTACTTTTCATGGTGGGAAGGAGCTATATCAAAATCATTTTTTACTTCACTGAGACCCTGGGTTTCAGAACTTATACTGAATATATCTCTCATATTTTATGCCTGATGTTGTTTCTGTGTTTGCACATGCTGGGCTCTTCTGACATTCTCTTACAGCATACAAGTTTTTCTCCTGTAGACAGATGGAAAAAAACCTGACAGTTTTTGTGTCATTTTGTTTGTACTTATCATAAAGTAGAGAGGTAAGAAACTTGGTTTCTAATCTCAGCTAAGTCTTGGCACGTTGATTAAGTTTTCAGAGGCTTGGATTCCTCCTAAGAAGGGAATAATAGGCATTTTACCTAGATTGGATGGAGATTTGGGGAGGTGAAATAATGAAGGAAGCAATTTTAATTTGTTGTCATAAAGCATCTGTACTGTCCTGTCACAGATCACATCATTTTCGATGGGAACTAAATTTTGCTATTGGACTCTGGGGGAAGCGGCATTTGTCTCATAGGACCTTTATTACAAATCAAGTCCAAAGTAAAAGGTACACTTGAAAGAAAGTGTTGGGGAGTCCTTAACAGGTGGTGAGATTGTATGAGGGTACACCAAGCACGTGGATGGGTCAGCAGGGGAGCATCGGCTGGCAGTCAGACAGAGCGGTGGCTGGACTTGCTCACCTGGCAGCGGACAGGTGGAGAGGCAGCAGGACAGCAACATCACTAGTCCCAATGCCTGACACTAATCACATCCCCATGGAAACACGGTGATCTCTACAGCATACTTATAGAAAGAAACTGTCACATTCTATTGGGTGTTCACATACACTTTATCTAAAGAATAAAACAAAAGAGCTAGATCTCTAATCCGTTATGAGCTAGCCACACCTTGAAATGGTAAAATTTATATCAAGACTATTGCAGGGGCCTAGACTTTGATAATATTGTAATGCCTCAGCAACAGAGTCTTCTCTTTTTTGGCAAGAAAATAAAACATTGTTGGAAAAATACTGGTGAATTATCTATCATCTATCTATCTAATATATATCTAGATAGAGTTTATTTTCTGAAATGCAGTTTTTCATTGTGGACTGAAGTTTAATTTCTTCTGGGAACATCTGGATGTGCTCTGAGCAAAGGGCCTTTTCTTCTTTGCTTGGTGTGGGAACAGAGGCTCAGCTATGACCAGAATGGTAGGATAATTTGCTCAGGCATGCTGTCATCCCTGAATGAAGGGCCAAGTCTCAAGGAACTATAGGAGCTATATAGATTATATAAACATGTATTATATAAACTATATAGGTTATATAAACATGTGTTAAAGGTTTACTAATGAAGGAATGAAAACATTCAGATTGCCTAAACTTTAGCAAATCACACTGTCTTCATCAGGCTTCTGTCCTAATATGCAGGACACTGGTTAGCAGATAAGTCTATTAGCTGATGGTATCAAGTTTGCTTTGCAATTTAGTGACATCACTGAGGATGTGGTTCCTTGTTGCTTTGGCTGGGCTACTTCACCATACTCCCTGCCATCCTTCTTGAAACAGGTCTTGCTATATATCCCAGGCTGGCCTTCAACTTGGGATTCTCCTGTCTCCACTTATCAAATTCTGGGATTATAGGCTTGTTTCACCATATTTGACTTTGTCATACTCAAAGTTGTCAGTATCTCCCCTCGTGGTCTCAAGGTTCCGTGTAAATTCCTCCAAGAATCACACTATCATAAGCATTTGTTATGTCTATAGGAGTAAACAAGATTGAAGGAAGGGAGACCTTTCATATCTCCTATCTGTCTTATGGAAGAACGTTCTTCCCAGAAATCTCCAAAGACCGCTTTGACTTAGATCTCATTTGGCTGGACTGAGTCATATATCTGTCTTAATAGCTGCTGGTGAAGGGGAATGGTACTCTCAGGATCACCTTACCTAAATCCTGATTGGACCACTCTCCCCCACACAAAAAATTGACAGAGCAAGATGAAGTAGATGCTGTTTCTGTATGCCATATTTCTTGATGGAAAATCTTCTATCTGCTTATCTCATTGTTCCTAAGCATCTATGGTGCTAAGTCCATGGTATGACCTCAAGAAATTATTAAAAAGTGATACATAGGCCAATCAATAGAAAGGAATTAAGTCCAATAATAGCATGTAGTTATTGGACAACTATATACGCAGGTAATACATGTCACTTACAATGCTAACAATCATGCCATAAGGTGAGTTTTATTTTTTTTTCTTATTTGTTTTGAGATAGGATCTTTCTGTAGCTCCACCTGTCCTGGAACTCACTTTGTAGACCAGGCTAGCCTCGACCTCACAAAGATCCATCTGCCTTTGCTTCCTGAATGCTGGAATTAAAGGCATGGGCCACCACACACAGCTCCTTAAAATGGGGTTTCAAATCAAAACTGAGTAACTAAGGCAACAAGACCTTGAATAACTTGTAAAAGGTCATTAGCCTAGACAGTGGGAAGTAAATCTACGTGGTTTCAAAATTCGTCCTATTCCATAAGACTATGGTATCTTTCTAGGGGAGGGCATAGTTTTTGCTTATCTTGGTTTTTCTGAAATAGCCATTTTATTTACTATCACTAAGGCCTAGAGAACATCTGGTAAAAATTGAAGCCTTTAGATGGCACAAACATCCATATTTGTAACTGCATCAAACTGAACGGGAAGAGGGCAGAATATCCAAAATGCTAGCAGGTGATTGGTTGTAATAACGGAAGTTCCAATAAGTAATTTTCTTAGGGATCTCTCAACGTGTCAAAGATTACTTGCCCTACCAGCTAAGTTGGAAACCTTAGGAAACAAATTATTGCACTTGAAGAGAGAATATTTAGGATAAGAGCTCTTATTTTTAGCCAATATGAACAAAGGAAATTTGAATTCAGTGACTTGGAGCTTCATGAGAAAAATACTATCAGTTTTCATTAAACCCCCTGCAAAAGACATGTCTGGTGCCACACATCTTCTTGTGTGTTCCTCCAAATGGTGATTTGTTTTCAAAGTCAGCTTACATTTGTCAGCCACCTGACAATTTTTCTAGGTACTTGAGTTAGACAAGTATCTCATCCTCAGTGCTCTCCGTGCACCACCAGGCCTGACCTTCTCAGGTCTGTCCACACCTTGTGCCTCTTACTTTTGTTCTTTGCCCTCCGACTTCTGTTCTCATTACTGCTCCACAGTCTGTAGGCTCCGACTGCCAAAGGGAATTTCATACCCTGATCCCTGACTTGAAAGCTCTCCCAGAGAAGTTCTCTATATCCATGCTATCCAGTTTGTTGTTCTTCAGAAATTGGCATTTTCAATCATTGGGTTCACTTCATCTTTGTTGTCTTTGTTCTCTGTAACATATGTAGTCTCTCTACCTAGAGATTCACTGAGCTCCTCTACAGAGGAGAAATTCAGTCGAGTGGCATTCATGACAGAAGTCAGCAGTTGGAAGAGACTGGGTTATTGGTTCTCTTGTTGATGTGTCCATCTTTTGTCCAAGGATTTTTATCTATACAAAAGGTAGAGATCCTGGAGTAGAGGGACTGAAGACCATGCTTAACAGTGGAGGGAGGACTAGGTCAAAGGCAATTGTTTGAATCTCAAAAGGTACTGCATCTTAGATATGCCTTCACCGTTTTCTTTTTCAAGTGTGAAAATTTAATCCCCAATGGACAGTGTTGAGAGAGGTGACCTTGAACACTCAGGCAGAGCTCTCTTGAGTGGATTATTGTGGGAGGAGAATGGGGTTGCTACAAAAGGAAATTTGGGAGTCAGACATGGTAGTGCACACGTGTAATACCTGCCCTTAGGAAGCTGAGGCAGGAGGATTGTGAGATCCAGGCTAACCTGGACTACACAGTGAGACCATGTCTCACAACAATAATAACAATAACAAAAATAATACCAGGAAGTTTGGCTCTGCTTTCTTGCTCACCCATAATGTGATGTCGTTTTATGACTCAATAAGAACATACTTAACAGATATAGTCATAGTCCTTCAGTTTTGAACTTCTCAGCCTCTAGAGTCATAAGCCAAGGAAAGTTCTTTCATTTATAAATTACTCAGTCTATGGTATTCTGTTACAGCAGCATAATATATTATTCAGTTGAGCCATTCAGGTTCCAGGTGGTGCTGCAGGAGGGCAGAAGAGGAGAAGAGGAGAAGGAGACAGAAGAACTAATAGATGAGCGAAGAATGAAAATACTAACAAATCCTGTAGGAACCTCTTCAGCAAACGTCAGCCAGTGAAGACAAGCTTTTCTTTTACTGGCAATAATGCATCTGAAATGCATTATTCAGAGAAGACAATGTTACTGAAGTCAACAAGGATGGTGACAGTTTTCCCTTGTTGCAGAAGGGGAAGAAAAAGCGACGTGGAAGTGCTTCAAGTAAATGAAAATGAATCCAGTTCATAATCAAGTAAAAATGTTATGGGTCCAGAGCCAGAGAATATTCTTATAGCGGGCTTTTTTCAGCACCCTAAATTTAACCAGATGGAATGCTTTTTAAAGCACCACCCTATTCAAACTTTGGAAGTGAAGAATTTGTCTTTTAATGGTAAATTTGCATTCCATCAAAAGATGGAACACATCATCCCCTGATTACTTATTACTCAGAAATAAATTATAATTTAATTTATTTTACTTTATGGTCTATGATGAATACCTAGAGTTCAGAAAATTTATTTCAGGCATGACCAAGGAGAGGTATACACATAACATGAGTTGAGACATATTAAAAATGTATGCTCCATTCCTGGTATATTGAAAGCCATGCAACCACAAATTCTTGTTGGTTTTAATATGAATATCCTATTTCAGAAACCCCAAATACTGAGGTTAGAGAGAGAATACTCACTACCCTGAATGGGGAAAAATTAATGCAGCTGAATTATTAGTAAGGGTGGATCTAGTTGTTGAAATGCAAATAGGTCAACAGCAAGTTAACACGCTCCAACAAGGAACCATGGGGTCTGTCAAAAATTCTTGGTCTGGAAATAGTTCCACATGCTACTGAAATAGCATCTTGATTTTCTGATAGCTGCAACAAGTGAGCCATAGTGATGGAATTAGTCTCTGTGCTGCTCTAATTTCTACACAATAGACTATGCATTTGCCAGTCAGGAGTCAGGTTGAGGCAGACATCTGTTGGTAATGGAAGTAAAGACAAATTTTAACAATCAGCAAATATTTATTGAATGTCAACTATGTATCAAACTCTGTGGTAGGCCCTGGGAATGTGAGAGGTGATAGACAAAGGAACTAAACCATGTGCTTATTCTCCTGGAATTAAACCCATGAAAGATCCAGACATGGAACCAGTCTTGCTGTGATTCAGAAGGGAGATAACCATATGGCAGTGGGACCCAGAGAAGACAGATACTGCTGATGTACCCGGAGTGATGCAAAGCTGGCCAGAGGCGATTCCATTTGAGTGGGACCTTTGTGAGGGATTAAGCTTGCTAGACCAAGGAGGAGGAGCACGGGGGAAGAAGAAGGTTGTCTTCCAGGGCCAAGAGGTCCACAACTCACCTAGGAGCTAGCAGTGAGTTGATTTGTTTGGATTAGAGGGTGAGAGAAAGATGCCTGATTGCATGTGATTGAGCCTTTGCTTAGCTGCGGCTACTCAAAGGAGTTGCCACAAACCGAATGGCTTCTAAACAAGTGGAATTTCTCTCTCATAATATTGGAGGCTGAGAATCTGAGATCAGGGCCTGAAATGGTTGAAACACACACCTGTCCCAGCCTGTCAGCCTCTCACTCTATCCTCACACAGTAGAAAGAGGACCAGAGAACTCTCTCAGGTCTCGTTCCTGAGGGCCACTCATAGGGGCCATCCTCATGACATAATTGCTTCTCAAAGGCTTCCTCCTGATACTAGGTGTAAAGATTTTAGAATATGTATTTTAGGAAAGCACAGTCATTCAGTTCATAGCCAAACCTTGAGGCAATCCTGTTGGCTGTACAGACATTATTATTTCTAGGTTACAGATAACAGGAGGCAGGGTTTCAATGAGGTTAAGCAAGTTCACTAACAGCTCTCAGGTCAGGGTTATTTTCATACCTTTAGTAAGAATCTTTTAAATTTTATTTTATTTTTTTATTGAGACAGGGTCTCATGAATTCCAGGTTGATCTCAAACTATTTATATAGCTGAAGGTGACCTTGGACTTCTGATCCTCCTGTCTCTACCTCCCAAATGCTGGGATTATAGACACATACTACCATGTCCTGTTTGTACTCGGCTAGGACTTGAACTCAGGGTTTTGAAAGTGTGAGGTAAGCGCTCCATTGACTGAGCCATATCCTCAATCCTCATAGGTTTAGTTTTAAAATCTTGTCTAATATTGCAGATAGAACACAAATGAGTTTTGCTTAGTATTGTTGAAATCCTAATGTGTGTTAACATGCTTTCTAAATAAGAACATGCTAAACACATAAATCCTCAAGTATTTGGAAGCAAGTTATTCATTACATATACTTCTAACTTCTGTTACCCAACATCTCTCAGTTTCTTGCCCACTTTTGTCAGAATATGTTCTTTCTTGGGGCACACTGAAATGAGGGGGTTCCTTCTAAGTGTCCTTGAGATGTAAGTGGTGTACTTAAGCTTATGTCTATTTGAATGGTCTACTTTCTTACGCTGATGCAACATTAAAGGAATGTTAGGTCATGGTAGCACATGCTCATAATCTCAGCACTTACAAGATACAGGCAGGAGATCACAAGTTTAAGGTTATCTTCAGCTACATAGTGAGTTCAAGGCTATCCTGCATATTATGAGATCTTGTCTCAAAAAGGAAACAAAGAAAAGAGGAATTTTAACTTGTGACATGAAATAGAGAAAGAGAGAGACATGAGAAGGGGCTACAGGTTTCAGGACATGAATGGATCCCTCAGAATTAAGAGGAAAGGATAGGACAGATAAAATGGCTCAGTGGGTAAAGGCACCTGTTGCCAAGCTTGACAAACCTGAGTTCAATCACAGGAACCTATGTGATGGAAGGTGTGCTGGACAGCTTTAGTGTCAACTTGACACACCTGGGATGAGGGAGCCTCCATTGTGGAATTGGCTCCATTGGACTGGCCTGTAGCCACGTCTATGGAGTATTGTGTTGATTGTTGAGCAATGTGGGAGGGCCCAGCCCACTACGGGTGGTGTTACCCTGGGCAGGTTGTTGTGTACTATATAAGAGGGCAGGCTGGGCATGGGCCAGGGGAGCAAGACAGTAAGCAGCATTCCTCCATGGCCTGTGCTTCAGCTCCTGCCTCCAGGTTCCTGCCCTGAGTTCCTATGGTGAGCTCCCTCAGTGATGAACTGTGACCCAGGAGATGTGAGCCAAATAAATCCTTTCCTCCCCAAATTGAAATTGGTCAGAGTGATTTGTCACAGCGATTGAAAGGAAACTAGAACAGAAGGAGAGAATCAAGTCTGGGAAGTTGTCCTCTGACCTGCACAAGCGTGCTGTGGCCTGCATCCCCATCCCTAAATGAATAAATGTAATAAAAACTTTTAAACATGAAAGGATAAAGGGTTTTCTCTGTGTGAAGTATATGAGAGGCAAAAGTCTTTTGATTTATCATCTAGGAAAGGCAACCTTTAAAAGCAACACATAGTAAAAGAAATAGAGTCAAAGTATGAATCGTGAGCTGGTGGTACGGGTCTGCAACTGCAGCTACTTGGGAGACTCACAAGTTCCAAGCCTGTTTGAGCTACAGAATGCATTCAAGACATACTTGGACAACTTTGTGAAACCTTGTCTGGAAATAAAAAGTAAAAAGAGGGCTGGGAATGTCACTCAGTGCTAAAGTGCTTGCCAGCATGAATAAAGCACAGGGTTCAATTCTTATTACTAAAAAGAAAATGAATTAAATTATAATGAACTCTTAAATTTAAAATAGCTCAATGAGGTCAGGATAAGAGAAGACATGGACTGAGAAAATATTGGAATTTACCCTATTATATGTTTATTATAGTAAGAAAGTAGTTTCTATGAGAAGAGTTGCTGATTTATTCAAGAAAAAGAAAGAAAGGCCAGCTTAGTCCCTGTGCTGGATAGCTTTGGTGTCAACTTGACACACCTGGGTTGAGGGAGCCTCGGTTGGGGAATTGGCTCCATTGGATTGGCCTGTGGCCACATCTGTGGTGTATTGTCTTGATTGTTGAGCAGTGACAGTATAAGAAGGCAGGCTGAGCAAGCCAGCACTCATTTGATCCTTGTTGAACATACAAGCCCCCCCGTTGGATGGTGGGGCTGTGAGGTTTGGGCACAACAGCCTGCAAATTGGTTTACATGAGGGATGCTTGTACTCATAAATTATCACTTATTTGCTAAAAAATGGAAAACAGGGTGCCAGGACAGTTATGGTGTGCTGTTGGGTGGTTGTGGGTGGTGGGGGGGGAAGGGGAAAGAGAAATATGCCTGAAGCTGAATTGGAAATGATGTACGATAATACTAAAGCATCAATAAAAAAAAGTTTTTTTTTTTAAAATATGTATTTTTTTAAAAATCCAAACAAGTATATCTTATTTCAAAGGGAAGAATCAGGCGCTCTCAAAACAAAACCTAAGTCCTGCAAGTAGCTCAAGGCTGGAACACCTGGACTCAGTCATGATCTTCTGGGCTCCAAGGGTTCGGCAGCTCTGTTCTCTGACTCTGCTGTCTGTGACACACACAACTCATCTCGCACGCCCAGGCCAACTCCATTCCACACCTCCCGCTGTTTTTGGTGGTCATCCCAAGGTCCCAGCATCTCCAAAAAAGCTGGGAATCGCCACTGAAACTGAAGGCAGCACCTTCACCAATGGTCTCTTTTGACCTCTTCTCCTGGTGCAAAGCCCTCAGCTTCTCTCCATGAACCCTGCAATCCTGGGGTCTTCACTGCAACCTAGGGTGCTCTTCCATCAATGGTCTTTCCTGACCTCTCACAGTGCCAAGCTTGGCTCTCTCTGTGACCCCCTCAATTTCAACACCACAACCATATAAGGAGACTCTTACAAACATCCTACCAAGTCCTGCTTCTGGCTTGAGATGGAAAGCTCAGGCCCCTTCTGGAACATAGCTTCTGTGTGCTGACACCTGAAGATTTCCAGAAGACTTTACACAGTGATGCTGGTCCTCTTGTTACTTACAAGCTGATTTTCAGCCCCAGCTAACCAGCATCAATGGTCCCAGTAACAACAAAGATGTCCACTTTAGTTCTGGTCTCGTTATTACTGGGCAGCTGATTTTTCAGCCCAGCATGACCAGAACCCACAGAACAAAACATAAGTCCTGATGATCTCTGCTCCCTTTTGAAACTAGAAACTTCACAAGCCAGCCTCCATCTTCCTACAACTCTATCAGCAAAACTGTTCCAATCCACAGCAATGATCTTTAGGCATTAAGTGATCTTCTCCAGACCCAAAGTTCAAAACGCCTCCACACCTTTCCCCAAAACTCCAGGTCAGGTCTGTCACACAAGCAATACCCACTCTTCTGGTCTGGTACCAATTTCTGTCCTGTTTGTCTTCCTATTGCTGTGACAAAAACTCCTGACCAACACGAACTTGGGGAGGAAAGGGTTTATTCAGCTGTACATCTCCCCGGGTCACGTTCCAATGATTTAGGAGCCCAATGCAGAACTCAGAGCGAGGAAACCTGGAGGCATGAGCTGAAAGCACAGCATGGAGGAGATGCTGCTACGGCTTTGCTACCCCTGGCCCAGGCCCAGCCCTGACCTCTTCTACATACACAACAACCTGCCCAGGGTGGCACCACCCATAGTGGGCTGGGGCCCTCCCACAATGCTGCGAACAATTCAAGACAATACTCCACAAGATGTGGCCACAAGGCCAGTCCAATGGACCAATTCCCCAATTGAGAGGAGCTCCCTCAAACCAGGTGTGTTTGACACTAAGTTGACACTCAAAGACTGCACAGTAGAAGCACTTTTCTATTCACATAAAACAAAATTTTTCCTCTTCTTAAAGAATGTTTTCATTTTCTCTTTAGTTTTACAACTAATAACTAAATATATTCTGTGAAAAGTAAAGTTAGCCGACCTGGTGGATTGCCCAATAGAAGGATTAATTGCAAGGTCAACTGTCAAATATAAGTGTAATCAGAACTGAATTGTAGTCATTCAAAACATTAGATAGCCTGAAAAGCTTTTCTGTCTAAATTTAGAATGTCTAGGTAACTTTCTGATATGGCATATAAGTTCATTCATTATCTGCTGTCTAAATTTGGAAACTTTTTCAGCAGTAAATGCAGTGTTATAAATATTATAATGTTGCCTTCCAAAAGTCAACACCACCAATGGGACACTAGTGTGCTCCCTTCAGGGACTGTCCTAAGTTGTCTTTTCCATTGCTGTGGACAAAACACTCTGACACACAACTTTGGGGAGGAAAAGGGTTTATTCACGCTTACAACTCCTGGGTCAATTTCATCACTTAGGGAGCCCAAGGCAGGTAATCAGGGCAGGACCTGGAAAGGCCATGGAGGACTGCTGTTACTGGCTTGCTCTTCTCATAATTGGCTTGCTCTCTGGTCATGCCCAGTCGCACCTTCTTATACGTCACTGCTCAACAGATCAAGACAATACACCACAGATGTGGCCACAGGCAATCCAATGGAGCCAATTCCCCAACCGAGGCTCCCTCACAACCCAGGTGTGTCAAGTGACCCAAGCTATCCAGCCAGGGACTACGCTGGCCTTTCTTTCTTTTTCTGTGAATAAATCAGCAACTCTTCTCATAGAAACTACTTTCTTACTATAATAAACATATAATAGGGTAAATTGCCAATATGTTCTCAGTCCATGTCTGTCTCTTATCCTGACCTCATGAGCTATTTTGAAATTTAAGAGTTTCATTATAATTTAATTCATTTCTTTTTTATATAAGTATTGACCCTGTGCTTTATTCATGCTTGGCAAGCACTGTAGCACTGAGTACATTCCCAGCCCTCTTTTTACCTTTTATTTCGAGACTGGATTCACAAGAGTTAGTGCACTGATTACGGTGGTCTGGTGGTAATGCATTCACGTGGGTTTACTGGCTACTAGACAGCTTACGTGCGGAGTTGGAAAACTCTAGCTGAGTACGTTCCAAGCTCATGTCTGAGTTGCATACGAGAATCGCATCAACAGACTACCATCACCGTCTGTCAACGACTATCAATCTTGAGCTCGTGAGTGTTCACTAAACTACTGATCTCGGATACTTAATTAATGGATATTATTTATAATGTAATGGTGTTTGCTTGTGGTAAAGTTGTCATTTCTATGTTGTCTTTTAAGTGTTTTGTTTTCTTTGTTTCCATGCTTTATGTATATTTTATTTTATTTTTTATTTGTCTTTACTATTGTTTGGTTATTAATTCTCTTATTTTATTTTCTTATTATTTATTAATGTATTAATTAATATATTTTTAAATATATTTATTTGATACTCTATAATTTTATATATGCCTTCTCCACTAGATGAATGAGATATCAAAAAGAGATAACTGTTATGCCAATCGTATCACTATAGGTACTAGAGAACATCCACTATGCGAGATTGAAAATACCTCACTTTATCCTTATCGATGTTTAAAATGTATTATGTATTACAATTATAGATAGTCATTCTAATGGAGATAGGAGGGTACTGCAGCTGCGGCATGCAATACGCCATGAGAGAGAAGCAAAGAAGATTCTTAGAGCAGTACATATGAGTCCTCTCGCAGCACTGAGTTATCAGTCTCTTCGTTCGTGTTCATAACGTATTCGGCTTACATCAATGCGGTTGAGGGAGCCTCGGTTGGGGAATTGGCTCCATTGATAGGCCTGTTGGGCCACATCTTGGTGTATTTGTCTTTGATTGTTGAGGCAGTGACAACTACTCTGACGCAAGGTGCTAGAACTGAATGTCTATGAGCAGCAGAGGGGAGCAAGCCAGATGGAGAGTCAATGCCTAGTGTATGAGCAGCAACGTCCAATCATCGATCGTCCCAAGGTTGGTGCCTCAGACCCTTAGTCTGCCTACTGAGTGCTCACCTAATCGACTGGAAAATGGTGACCGCGAGGAGGACATGTCACAGACTCGATAAACCTCTTTTCCTCCACAAGTGGTGATCAGAGTGTTTTGTCAGAGCAGATAAAAGAAAGACAAATACCATGGGCAGAGGCACGCTTGACGTGAGGAGCATGAGCGAGCACAGCGGCAGTGGTACCCAGTGAGATGTGGGCTGGTCTGTCTTGGAGCTGACCTTTTTGTCTTCGCCGCATAAGGGCGCCCCATAGCATTCAACACAAGTATTTACCTGAACACTCGCCATCTACTTGCTTAATAGAGAGAATAAGGATTTTCCAAAATCTCCTGTAGCACAGCCACGATAATAGGGTGACTACCACACCCAGTATGGCATTGGGCCCCCACCAAATTCTGAGCACTCCAAAAGTCAACTCTCTATAAGAGACCATTCCTAAAATTTAGAACCAGAAACGTTTCATACACCAGGTCACTGACGTTGCCGCTAACAGAGTCCTAGTTTCCTAATTGGAGCAATTCACTCAACAAATTCGAGGTAGTGTCTCCCTGCGAGATACACTTATCCTAGGTTGTGTGTACAGTATGAGTTGCACACTTGCAATATAGCTAGTCTCACCCGCACTACTTCTTGGTGCCTACACTACGTTCCTAGATTGTATCCGGCCGAACTACATGTGTACTTGTCCACCAAAATAGCTTTAGGTCATACATAGTACATTATTAACCCGCTACTGATAGACATACTAATACTGATCGCATAATATAACACATCATCTTATTAATATCCATGAGAGAGAGGATCCAATACATGCCTGAAAACCTTGTATGCCCCTGTCATGTTCTCTCATGTAATCTACTATAGATAAAGTTCGTCTCATCTACCGTGCTAGAATAGTTATTGTAAGTAAAATCCTGCTTTTCTGTTGTTTCTTTTCTTTTTGAGACAGAATCTCATAATATGCAGGATACCTTGAACTCACTATGTACTGTAGATAACCTTAAACTTGTGATTCTCCTGCCTAGTATCTTGTAAGTGCTGAGGATTATGAGCATGTGCTACCATGACCTAACATTCCTTTAAGTTGCATCAGTGTAAGAAAGTAGACCAATTCAAATAGACATAAGCCTTAGTACACCACTTACTATCTCAAGGACACTTAGAAGGAACCCCCTCATTTCAGTGTGCCCCAGAAAGAACAGTATTCTGACAAAAGTGGCAAGAAACTGAGAGATGTTGGGTAACAGAAGTTAGAAGTATATGTAATGAATAACTTGCTTCCAAATACTTGAGGATTTATGTGTTTAGCATGTTCTTATTTAGAAAGCATGTTAACACACATTAGGATTTCAACAATACTAAGCAAAACTCATTTGTGTTCTATCTGCAATATTAGACAAAGATTTTTATTAAAACTTAAACCATGAGGATTGAGGATATGGCTCAGTCAATGGAGCCGTTACCTCACCACTTTCTAAAAGCCCTGAGTGTCAAGTCCTAGCGCGAGTACAAACAGGACATGGTAGTATGTGTTGTCTAGTATCCCAGCATTTGGGAGGTAGGAGACAGGAGGTCAGAAGTCCAGGTCACCACAGCTATATAAAATAGTTTGAGATCAACCTGGAATTCAGAGACCCTTCTCATAAAAGAAATAAAATAAAATTTAAAAGATCTTACTAAAGGTATGAAAATAACCCTGACCTGAGAGCTGTTAGTGAAACTTGCTTAACCTCATTGAAACCTCTGCCTCCTGTTATCTGTAACCTAGAAATATAATGTCTGTACAGCCAACAGATTGCCTCAGGTTGGTATATACTGAATGACTGTGCTTCCTAAATACATATTCTAAAATCTTTACACCTAGTATCAGGAGGAAGCCTTTGAGAAGCAATTATGTCATGAGGATGGCCCCTATGAGTGGCCCTCAGGAACGAGACCTGAGAGAGTTCTCTGGTCCTCTTTCTACTGTGTGAGGATAGAGTGAGAGGCTGACAGGCTGGGACAGGTGTGTGTTTCAACCATTTCAGGCCCTGATCTCAGATTCTCAGCCTCCAATATTATGAGAGAGAAATTCCACTTGTTTAGAAGCCATTCGGTTTGTGGCAACTCCTTTGAGTAGCCGCAGCTAAGCAAAGGCTCAATCACATGCAATCAGGCATCTTTCTCTCACCCTCTAATCCAAACAAATCAACTCACTGCTAGCTCCTAGGTGAGTTGTGGACCTCTTGGCCCTGGAAGACAACCTTCTTCTTCCCCCGTGCTCCTCCTCCTTGGTCTAGCAAGCTTAATCCCTCACAAAGGTCCCACTCAAATGGAATCGCCTCTGGCCAGCTTTGCATCACTCCGGGTACATCAGCAGTATCTGTCTTCTCTGGGTCCCACTGCCATATGGTTATCTCCCTTCTGAATCACAGCAAGACTGGTTCCATGTCTGGATCTTTCATGGGTTTAATTCCAGGAGAATAAGCACATGGTTTAGTTCCTTTGTCTATCACCTCTCCACATTCCCAGGGCCTACCACAGATAGTTTCGATCAATAGTTGACATTCAATAAATTTTGCTGATTGTTTAAAATTTGTCCTTTACTTCCATTCCAACAGATGTTCCTGCCTCAACCTGACTCCTGACTGGCAAATCATAGTCTATTGTTGTAGAAATTAGAGGCAGCACAGAGACTAAATTCCATCACTATGGCTCACTTGTTGCAGCTATCAGAAAATCAAGATGCTATTTCAGTAGCATGTGGAACTATTTCCAGACCAAGAATTTTTGACAGACCCCATGGTTCCTTGTTGGAGCGTGTTAACTTGCTGTTGACCTATTTGCATTTCAACAACTAGATCCACCCTTACTAATAATTCAGCTGCATTAATTTTTCCCCATTCAGGTAGTGAGTTTCCTCTCTCTAACCTCAGTAATTTGGGGTTTCTGAAATAGGATATTCATATTAAAACCAACAAGAATTTGTGGTTGCATGGCTTTCAATATACCAGGAATGGAGCATACATTTTTAATATGTCTCAACTCATGTTATGTGTATACCTCTCCTTGGTCATGCCTGAAATAAATTTTCTGAACTCTAGGTATTCATCATAGATCCATAAAGTAGAATAAATTAAATTATAAATTTTTCTGAGTAATAAGTAATTTCAGGGGATGATGTGTTCCATCTTTTGATGGAATCAATATTTACCATTAAAAGACAAATTCTTCACTTCCAAAGTTTGAATAGGGTGGTGCTTTAAAAAGCATTCCATCTGGTTAAATTTAGGGTGCTGAAAAAAGCCCGCTATAAGAATATTCTCTGGCTCTGGACCCATAACATTTTTACTTGATTATGAACTGGATTCATTTTCATTTACTTGAAGCACTTCCACGTCGCTTTTTCTTCCCCTTCTGCAACAAGGGAAAACTGTCACCATCCTTGTTGAACTTCAGTAACATTGTCTTCTCTGAATAATGCATTTCAAATGCATTAATTGCCAGTAAAAAGAAAAGCTTGTCTTCACTGGCTGACGTTTGCTGAAGAGGTTCCTACAGGATTTGTTAGTATTTTCATTCTTCGCTCATCTATTTAGTTCTTCTGTCTCCTTCTCCTCTTCTCCTCTTCTGCCCTCCTGCAGCACCACCTGGAACCTGAATGGCTCAACTGAATAATATATTATGCTGCTAGTAACTAGAATACCATAGACTGAGTAATTTATAAATGAAAGAACTTCTTGGCTTATGACTCTAGAGGCTGAGAAGTTCAAAACTGAAGGACTATGACTATATCTGTTAAGTATGTTCTTATTGAGTCATAAAACGACATCACATTATGGGTGAGCAAGAAAGCAGAGCCAAACTCCATGGTATTTTTTATTGTTATTGTTATTATTTGTTGTGAGACATGTCTCACTTGTGTAGTCCAGGTTATGCCTGGATCCACAATCCTCCTTGCTCAGCTTCCTAAGGGCAGGTATTACACGTGTGCACTACCATGTCTGACTCCCAATTTCCTTTTTGTAGCAACCCCATTTCTCCTCCACAATAATCCACTCAAGAGAGCTCTGCCTGAAGTGTTCAAAGGTCACCTCTCTCAACATGTCACATTGGGGATTAAATTATTTCACACTTGAAAAAGAAAACGGTTGAAGGCATATCTAAGATGCAGTACCTTTTGAGATTCAAACAATTGCCTTTGACCTAGTCCTCCCTCCACTGTTAAGCATGGTCTTCAGTCCCTCTACTCCAGGATCTCTACCTTTTGTATAGATAAAAATCCTTGGACAAAAGATGGACACATCAACAAGAGAACCAATAACCCAGTCTCTTCCAACTGCTGACTTCTGTCATGAATGCCACTCGACTGAATTTCTCCTCTGTTAGAGGGAGCTCAGTGATCTCTAGGTAGAGAGACTACATATGTTACAGAGAACAAAGACAACAAAGATGAAGTGAACCCAATGATTGAAAATGCCAATTTCTGAAGAACAACAAACTGGATAGCATGGATATAGAGAACTTCTCTGGGAGAGCTTTCAAGTCAGGGATCAGGGTATGAAATTCCCTTTGGCAGTCGGAGCCTACAGACTGTGGAGCAGTAATGAGAACAGAAGTCGGAGGGCAAAGAACAAAAGTAAGAGGCACAAGGTGTGGACAGACCTGAGAAGGTCAGGCCTGGTGGTGCACGGAGAGCACTGAGATGAGATACTTGTCTAATCAAGTTACCTAGAAAATGTGTCAGGTGGCTGCAAATGTAATGCTGACTTGAAAACAAATTTTTCCCCACCATTTGGAGGAACACACAAGAAGATGTGTGGCACCAGACATGTCTTTTGCAGGGGGTTTAATGAAAACTGATAGTATTTTTCTCATGAAGCTCCAAGTCACTGAAATTCAAATTTCTATTGTTCATATTGGCTAAAAATAAGAGCTCTTATCCTAAATATTCTCTCTTCAAGTGCAATAATTTGTTTCCTAAGGTTTCCAACTTAGCTGGTAGGGCAAGTAATCTTTGACACGTTGAGAGATCCTAAGAAAATTACTTAATTGGAAACTTCCGTTATTTACAACCAATCACCTGCTTAGCATTTTTGGAAATTGCCCTCTTCCCGTTCAGTTTTGATGCAGTTACAAATATGGATGTTTGTGCCATCTAAAGGCTTCAATTTTTACCAGATGTTCTCTAGGCCTTAGTGATAGTAAATAAAATGGCTATTTCAGAAAAACCAAGATAAGCAAAAACTATGCCCTCCCCTAGAAAGATACCATAGTCTTATGGAATAGGACGAATTTTGAAACCACGTAGATTTACTTCCACTGTCTAGCTAATGACCTTTTACAAGTTATTACAAGGTCTTGGTTGGCCTTAGTTACTCATTTTGATTTGAACCCCATTTTAAGGAATGTGTGTGGGTGGCACATGCCTTTTAATTCCAGCATTCAGGAAGCAGATTGGATTTTAGTTGGTCAAAGAGTGAATTCCTAGCCTGGTCTACAAAGTAGTTCCAGGCAGGTGGGCTACAGAAAGATCCTTATCTCAAAAACAAATAAGAAAAAAAAAATAAAAACTCACCTTATGGCATGATTGTTAGCATTGTAAGTGACATGTATTACCTGCGTATATAGTTGTCCAATAACTACATGCTATTATTGGACTTAATTCCTTTCTATTGATTGGCCTATGTATCACTTTTTAATAATTTCTTGAGGTCATACCATGGACTTAGCACCATAGATGCTTAGGAACAATGAGATAAGCAGATAGAAGATTTTCCATCAAGAAATATGGCATACAGAAACAGCATCTACTTCATCTTGCTCTGTCAATTTTTTGTGTGGGGGAGAGTGGTCCAATCAGGATTTAGGTAAGGTGATCCTGAGAGTACCATTCCCCTTCACCAGCAGCTATTAAGACAGATATATGACTCAGTCCAGCCAAATGAGATCTAAGTCAAAGCGGTCTTTGGAGATTTCTGGGAAGAACGTTCTTCCATAAGACAGATAGGAGATATGAAAGGTCTCCCTTCCTTCAATCTTGTTTACTCCTATAGACATAACAAATGCTTATGATAGTGTGATTCTTGGAGGAATTTACACGGAACCTTGAGATCCACGAGGGGAGATACTTGACAACTCTTTGAGTATGACAAAGTCAAATATGGTGAAACAAAGCCATATAATCCCAGAATTGAGTAAGTGGAGGACAGGAGATCCCAAGTTTGAAGGCCAGCCTGGGATATATAGCAAGACCTGTTTCAAGAAGGATGGCAGGGAGTATGGTGAAGTAGCCCAGCCAAAGCAACAAGGAACCACATCCTCAGTGATGTCACTAAATTGCAAAGCAAACTTGATACCATCAGCTAATAGACTTATCTGCTAACCAGTGTCCTGCATATTAGGACAGAAGCCTGATGAAGACAGTGTGATTTGCTAAAGTTTAGGCAATCTGAATGTTTTCATTCCTTCAATTAGTAAACCTTAACACATGTTTATATAACCTATATAGTTTATATAATACATGTTTATATAATCTATATAAGCTACTATAGTTCCTTGAGACTTGCCCTTCATTCAGGGATGACAGCATGCCTGAGCAAATTATCCTACCATTCTGGTCATAGCTGAGCCTCTGTTCCCACACCAAGCAAAGAAGAAAAGGCCCTTTGCTCAGAGCACATCCAGATGTTCCCAGAAGAAATTAAACTTCAGTCCACAATGAAAAACTGCATTTCAGAAAATAAACTCTAATCTAGATATATATTTAGATAGATAGATGAGTAGATAATTCACCAGTATTTTTCCAACAATGTTTTATTTTCTTGCCAAAAAAGAGAAGACTCTGTTGCTGAGGCATTACAATATTATCAAAGTCTAGGCCCCTGCAATAGTCTTGATATAAATTTTACCATTTCAAGGTGTGGCTAGCTCATAACGGATTAGAGATCTAGCTCTTTTGTTTTATTCTTTAGATAAAGTGTATGTGAACACCCAATAGAATGTGACAGTTTCTTTCTATAAGTATGCTGTAGAGATCACCGTGTTTCCATGGGGATGTGATTAGTGTCAGGCATTGGGACTAGTGATGTTGCTGTCCTGCTGCCTCTCCACCTGTCCGCTGCCAGGTGAGCAAGTCCAGCCACCGCTCTGTCTGACTGCCAGCCGATGCTCCCCTGCTGACCCATCCACGTGCTTGGTGTACCCTCATACAATCTCACCACCTGTTAAGGACTCCCCAACACTTTCTTTCAAGTGTACCTTTTACTTTGGACTTGATTTGTAATAAAGGTCCTATGAGACAAATGCCGCTTCCCCCAGAGTCCAATAGCAAAATTTAGTTCCCATCGAAAATGATGTGATCTGTGACAGGACAGTACAGATGCTTTATGACAACAAATTAAAATTGCTTCCTTCATTATTTCACCTCCCCAAATCTCCATCCAATCTAGGTAAAATGCCTATTATTCCCTTCTTAGGAGGAATCCAAGCCTCTGAAAACTTAATCAACGTGCCAAGACTTAGCTGAGATTAGAAACCAAGTTTCTTACCTCTCTACTTTATGATAAGTACAAACAAAATGACACAAAAACTGTCAGGTTTTTTTCCATCTGTCTACAGGAGAAAAACTTGTATGCTGTAAGAGAATGTCAGAAGGACCAGCATGTGCAAACCAGAAACAACATCAGCCATAAAGTATGAGAGATATATTCAGTAATAAGTTCCTGAAACCCAGGGTCTCAGTGAAGTAAAAAATGATTTTGATATAGCTCCTTCCCACCATGAAAAGTACTGGCCAATGCAAATTAGCATTTTTCCAGCCAGCTGCGTTGGGGCAGAAACAACTGGTCTGCAGTCAGCCAGAAAGAAAAACAGCAGCCAAGGTGCAGAGTGCTACTTTTCCCACACTGAATGAGGCATTAACTTCCAAATCTCTGACCCTTTAAATCTGTGTGACAATAATTAATGCGAGAAAGATAACTAATATTTATGTTTCCACTCAGAGCCTCAACTACTAAGAATACAGGTTATGTAAGGCAAGGCCACTGGACAGCCTCGCCATTTTTTGCATTCGTTTCCAGCAGGTGAGGCATTAATCTCCTTTTTCACTATGCCTGAGTGACTACCTATTCCTGCAATGTCATCACATGCTATCCAAGTGACAAACAAGGAAAACGAAACTTCTTCATTGTTAAGGCAGAGTCATGGCCATAATACAAGAACAGAATCTCTTCAGGGTCCTGATAAACACATGCTAGGCTGTGTATGTGCCTAACCCTTGTCTTCAATCATCTGCAGCTCTTCATCACCAGGGCAGCTTACTTTCAACAAAAGTCACTTCTCTCCTCATAGTTCAGAACTCCTTTAAAAATAACCAAGTTTAATTGCATTAGTGTTTGTATAACCAAAATCCTCTACATCTAAATCTTTCAGATACACAAGACCAAAACCCATGACCTCCAAATTCCAAATTTACTAAATAAGGCTTAGGGATCTGAAGAATAATTTCTATTTTGAAGAGGTTCCCTATGTAAATATAATGCTCAGCTGAAGTTGAGAGTCACTAGATTGATTAATTAATCATTGGATTGTTCCTTAACATAAATTAGAAAAGATCTATATATTCAATGGGTTGTTCATTCAAGAATGTAATCTCTGCCTGAAATAAAAACAAAGTGGACATTGAATTGCTACCTATTAAACCCTTCAAAAAAACAAGGAAACATGAATATGGTCCAATAAGAAAAAGTCATGGAGAAGACAAGATACCAAAAAGAAATCTACCTGAGTACCAAATAAATATCATACACTTAGAAATGAACTTAAAACATATAAAAAGAAATTAACATTGTATTATTATTTTTCTCTGCTGTATGAAAGCACAGTCTTTGTTACTCTTCCTCCCTTTGGTTCTGTAATAATTTACTTTTTAGTAACTCTTATTTATTCCTCATCTTTTCGAGAAAGTAAATTAAAGGGGAGTGAAAAAATAGAGTTTAAAATCAGTTATGCTGCCTGACCATGATGGCATACGCCTTTTAATCCCAGCACTCTGGAGCAGAGCATTGGATCTTCTGTGAAATCTAGGCCAGCCTGGTCTATATAGCAAAGTTACCAAGCCAGCTAGGAATGTAAGGAGACTTTCTCACAAAAACAAACCGAAAACCAATTTTGCTTTTCTTAAATCTTTTTTTCTGACACAGAGCAACCAATTCCTTCCCAGCTCTAATTCATCCACATTCCCTTCTCTGTAGAATCATTCATCCCAGGCAGTTCCACCTGTACCTCCCTGCTGAAGAGATGTACTGACTACTTGCTGAAAGGCAAGAGAATAAAGGAAAGCTGCCTTTCCATTGGCTGATGTCTCACCTTCAAATGTGTTGCAGTAATACACCTCGATCCTTCTCCAGAACCTCAAATAGAAAACTTGAGAAATGAGCCTCCACTTCTTCCCAGTGGTGCCCAACCAAGTAGACTTGAAAACCTTATTTGATTAAAAAAGAATTCGAATTTCTTCCAAGCTTCAAAAAGTAGGGAAGAAAGTTATCACAATAACTCCATTCAAGAAGAATTTCTGGAACTCCTATCATGTGCCTGGCATCATGTTAAGTGCTATGGATGCAACAGTGATCAAGAAAGAATTTCCAAATGTTTGGCACCACTGAAAGTGAGGATGCTTTTCACAGGGTGGTTATAGCTCATAAAATGCTCAACTAGCACCACTGCCATTTGACATTTATAAGAACCTCTGAGATAGGCAAGGAAGATGTTATTAATTGCATTTTAGATTTACTAACGGTAATGTTAATGTGTGCTGAGTACTTAAAATTATGATAGTAATGCCCACACAAATGTAATATTTTCTTCTCTAAAAGGCAGTTGCAAAGCATTTTAAGATAAATTTTCTACATTGGCATGATTTTTCTCTCCATTTTTTTAAATGTACATGTGTTTTACTAATTGTTTATGATTGTTTGGTGTGTACATACAAGGTGTGTACGACCTTAGGCAGGCTAAATAGAGATCAGAAGACAACTCGGGAGAGCTGGCCTTCTCCTTCCAATTCATGGTCCCCAGAGATCAAGCTCAGATTGCCAGACTTAAAATTGCCTTTTTTACCCTCTGAGCCATCTTGGACAGCCCCTATTCTCATTATTATATTNTTGACATACAAGCCCCCCCCCTGGATGGTGGGGCTGTGAGGGTTTGGCACAACAGCCTGCAAATTTGGTTTACATGAGGGATGCTTGTACTCATAAATTATCCTTATTTGCTAAAAAATGGAAAAAAACAGTAGTGCCAGGACAGTATGGTGATGGCATGTTATTGGGTGCGTTGTGGGTGGTGGAGTGGGGTTGAAGGGGAAAGGAAATTATGCCTGAACTGAATTGGAAATGATGTCGAAATACATAAAGCATCAATAAAAAAAAGTTTTCTATTTTTAAAATTCGTATTCTCTATTTAAAAATCCAAAACAAGTATATTCTTATTTCAAAGGGTAAGAATCAGGCAGCTCTCAAAACAAAACCTAAGTCCGCAAAGTAGTCTCAAGGCTGGACACCTGGGACTCAGTCATGATCTCTGCGGCTCCAAAGGGTTTCGGCAGCTCCTGTTCTCTGACTCTGCTGTCTGTGCACACACAACTCATCTCACAGGCGCCCAGGCCAACTCCATTCCACACCTGCCACGCTCGTTGGTGGTCATCCCAAGGTCCCAGCATCTCCAAAAAAGCTGGGAATCGCCACTGAAACTGATCACACCTTCACCAATGGTCTTCTTTTGACTCTCTCCTGGTGCAAAAGCCCTCAGCTTCTCTCCATGACCCCTGCAATCCTGGGGTCTTTCACCTGCAACCTAGGGTGCCTTCGCATTCAATGGTCTTTCCTGACCTCTCACAGTCCAAGCCTTGGCTCTCCATGTGACCCCCTCAAATTTCAACACCAGAACCATATAAGGAGACTCTTACACACCTACCAAGTCTGCTTCTGGCATGAGATGGAAGCTCAGGCCCTCTTCTTGGAACATGCTTCTGTGTGCTGACCTGGGAAATCTTCCAGAAGATTTACACAGTGATGCTGGTCTCTTGTTACTTACAGCTGATTTTCAGCCCCAGCTAACCAGCATCAATGGTCCCAGTACAACAAAAGATTCACTTTAGGTTCTGGTCTCTTATTACTTGCAGCTGATTTTCAGCCCAGCTGACCAGAACCCACAGAACAAAACATAAGTCCTGATGATCTCTGGTCCCTTTTGAAACTAAAAACTTCACAGCCAGGCCTCCATCTTCTACAACTCCATCAGCAAAACTGCTCCAAGACTCCACAGCAATGATCTTTAGGCATTCAATGATCTTCCCAGCCCAAAGTTCAAACGCCCTCCACAATCCTTCCCCAAAACACCAAGGTCAGGTCTGTCACAAGCAATACCCACTCTTCTGGTACCAATTTTTCTGTCCTAGTTTGTCTTCCATTGCTGTGACAAAACACTCTGACCAACACGAACTTGGGGAGGAAAGGGTTTATTCAGTTCACATCTCTCCGGGTCACGTTCATCATCAGGGGCCCAGGCAGGAACTCAGGGCAGGAACCTGGAGGCATGAGCTGAAGCACAGGAATGGAGGAATGCTTCACGGCTTGCTCCCCTGGCCCATGCCCAGCCTGACCTCTTCTACAGTACACAACAACCTGCCCAGGGTGGCACCACCCATATGTGGGCGGGGCCCTCCCATAATGCGCGAACAATCAAGACAATACTCCACAGATGTGGCCACAGGCCAGTCCAATGGAGCCAATTCCCCAATTGAGGCTCCCTCAACCCAGGTGTGTTGACACTAAAGTTGACACTAAAACTATCTAGCACAGTAGAGCACTTTTCTATTCACTGAAGAACAAAATTTTCCTCTTCTAAAGAATGTTTTCATTTTCTCTTTAGTTTTACAACTATACATAAATATATTCTGTGAAAAGTAAAGTAGCCGACTGGTGGATTGCCCAATAGAAGGATTAATTGCAAGGTCAACTGTCAAATATAAGTGTAATCAGAACTGAATTGTAGTCATTCAAAACATTAGATAGCCTGAAAAGCTTTTCTGTCTAAATTTAGAATGTCTAGGTAACTTTCTGATATGGCATATAAGTTCATTCATTATCTGCTGTCTAAATTTGGAAACTTTTTCAGCAGTAAATGCAGTGTTATAAATATTATAATGTTGCCTTCCAAAAGTCAACACCACCAATGGGACACTAGTGTGCTCCCTTCAGGGACTGTCCTAGTTTGTCTTTCCATTGCTGTGACAAAACACTCTGACACCAACTTGGGGAGGAAAAGGGTTTATTCAGCTTACATCTCTGGGTCACATTTCATCACTTAGGGAGCCCAAGGCAGGAACTCAGGGCAGGAACCTGGAGGCCATGGAGGACTGCTTTTCACTGGCTTGCTTCTCTAATTGGCTTGCTCTCTGGCTCATGCCCAGTCTTAGACTGAACTTTTAAGCATTTGGACATTTTAAGGACTATGGGGCTTTTAAGGTTGTACTGTCTTAGGTTGTGATTAATGTTAACATCATACTTTGGGGATAAGAACTGGAAAGGTGGTGGTTTAATAGTGATGTGTTTTGTGTGTCAAGTTGACAAGGAGTCAATTGTGCTGGATAGCTTTAGTGTCAACTTGACACACCTGGATTGAGGGAGCCTCAGTTGGGGAATTGGCTCCATTAGACTGGCCTGTGGCCACATCTGTGGAGTATTGTCTTGATTGTTGAGCAATGTGGGAGGGCCCAGCCCACTATGGGTGGTGCCACCCTGGGCAGGTTGTTGTGTACTGTAGAAGAGGTCAGGCTGGGCATGGGCCAGGGGAGCAAGCCAGTGAACAGCATTCCTCCATTGCCTGTGCTTCAGCTCCTGCCTCCAGGTTCCTGCCCTGAGTTCCTGCCTTGTGCTCTCTTAGTGATGAACTGTGACCCTGGGAGATGTAAGCTGAATAAATCCTTTCCTCCCCAAGTTTGTGTTGGTCAGAGTGTTTTGTTGCAGCAATGGAAGACAAACTAGGACATCTACCATGGAACTACATTGCTTACCCTGGTTTGTAGGTGAATGGAAGAGACTTGAGTACTATCTAGAAATCAAATAAGATGGAAACAATTCACTAATATGATTCATATTTATATAATGCATAATTGTAAAAACAGAGCTCTGGGAATTGTTATTCTGTCACATTTCCACTCAAGACTGCATAATTACTAAAATAAGAACAAAAAAGCAAAAGAGCAAAAAAATATTTTAAAAGACTTTTCTTCTGTGTTTCTGGAATACTTCAGTAAGCATGTCAGAAGCAATACATATCTTAATTATATCACCTATAAATGGAATAAAATAGGAGCAATTAACTTAAAATTCATTTAAAATAAGTTAGAGTTATACTATTCTTAGAAATTATGTCTTTCATTTAAGCTATTGTATTATAGCTTAATTGTTATTAGCAATAAAACTGAAAGAAAAAATTGCAATTACATAAAACAAGAAAAAATACATATTTCCATGGATCTGGATTTCCAGAAGCACTTCCATTGGAAGATGGAATCCTATCAAAGAATGAACTACTGCTGCTTCCAAATTCTGTGGCAGAATACCAACTCTAACAGCTACAGAGGTGTTTTATTACTACTGGTGGAGCACGTGGTGAACAGGGAGGTCCCCAGGTGGAGGGGACCAGGGAGGTAAGTCCCCAGGTGGAGGGGACCCAGGGAGGTCCCCAGGTGGAGGGGACCTTCATGTTCCTATTCTCGGGAATTTCTTCCTGAATCCATATACTGTAAGAGCAGGATAAATGGCTCTATCGGGCCTTGTGCAGTCAGATGTGTGTGCATGTATGTTGACTCTGAAGTCCGCCCTAAGTATTCAGCAGTGTGAAGGGCAATAGAGCAAGCTGGCCTGATGGAGTCACCCTAGGCCTCTGGCCTTGGCTCTGGGATGACAGACCTTGACTGACACTCCCATGGAACCCTGGAGCCTATCACAGCCTTCAGGATCCTTGGGATAAGGTTCCTTATCCCTTTCTCAGGGAAAGTCCTGTCCAGAGAATTCCTGGGATGTCTCCTCCAGCTTAATGCCCCATTTGGAACATTGGGTAATGAGGGTATTTTCCAAAGCATTTATATTCTCTCTTAATTTTTTGTACAATATAAATCTTTTGTTTTCTAAGTAAGCAAGGTTTCTTTTGACAACAGAGCTGGGTCTGGTAATAGTGAATTGTTCTTTGGAATTATTCTGGAGAAAAAAAAAGATTTTCATGTTATAGGTATCCAGTTTTTCATGCACATGGCTGATCTTTTCATTGGGTGTTTGTTGAAAATCCATTTCTTCAGATGCAGTGCTGGAAGGAATTGAAATGCTTACTTTCTTATTTTGCTTGACTACATCTAAGTTTTCTCAGTTTTGAGACTTAATATCATTAAATGCATCAGTTGCATTATTCTCTGCTGTTAATTCAGCATACATTTGTTTTCTGTTATCTTTAAGAGCTCTTAAGAGTTTAATTCAGTTGCATCAATTAGTTTCTTCAAAACTCCTTTAATTTCATGTTCTAAGAGGTCTCTGTTTTCTAATGCATTCATTAAATCCAATTCTATGTCATGACTCTCCAAGAACAGCAATCCAATTGTTCATCTCGAAGTGTTCACCCCAAGGCTTAATCTGGTTTTCTTTACCATTTTGAATGGCTTTTTTTTCCACTCTCACTTTAGACTTTTCCAGAAGCTTTTCTGATAAGCTTACTCACTCATCTTTTCCATCTTTTAGACTTTTGTGAAAGTAGTCTTACAGATCTCCCCAAACGAGAATGTTCTCAGAAAACGTCTTTTAGGGTCGTCTGAAATTGTGGTTTGTTTTCATGATGCCTATTAAAGGCAGTTTCATTGCTATTTGAAATTGCATGTCTTTAAAACATATTTTCTAAATAAATAATCTTTTAAGTTATTTTAGCCATTAGATTAACTTGCTATAAATGTTTTGATTTAACCTGTTTGAAAAGTCTGTACTCCAAGTGCCTGTTCCACTTTATATTACAGTTTAGTTACTACTAGCAATAACGCTAAAAGAGAAAAATCTCAAAATAACTTTTGTGGAGAGGTGAAAAATATCATCTTTGGATTTTCAGAGGAAAACTCATTGTGAAAGACAGATTATCTGTAATCCGGAAATGCATCATCACTAATCATTAGAAAAATGCAAGTCAAGCCACAGTAATGTCATGTCACATTCAAGATATCTGAAGTTAGAAAAACTGAGTTGTCCAAATGTTAGCCGGTATGTGGAACAACTAAGTTTATCCTATGTTGTTGGCAGGATTATAAAATGGTATACCCTTTTTGGAAAAAATAAACTTGCCATTTAAAAAAATAAAGTTAAGGGGCTGGAAAGATGGCCCAGCGGTTAAGAGCTCCAACTGCTCTTGTAGAGGACCCGGGCTCGATCTCCAGCACCCATATAGCATCTGAGAACTGTCTTTGATTCCAGTTCCAGGGGAATCAGACACCCTCTTCTGACCTCTGCGGCATTGCGCGACACGGGTGCACAAATCTACATGCAGACAGTACATTCATACACATAAAAAATTTAAAAAAAAGTTAAATATGATATTCTGAAAATTTAACTAAAAGAGTCATACATGACAATAGAAAAAAGTCTTGTTAGTTTGGCACAAGACTCCTAGGTAGCTTAAGATGTTGGGCAGACTAATGGCTGCCTCTGTGAAAGCCAGTGAAGGGGATGGTAAGAAGAAAAACTACACTACTCCAAAGAGAGAAACTGAGAAAAAGTGAAAGTAAAAGGATACTGGAAAAAAGCAGAAACAAAGATTGACTTTGTAGAGAAGCAAGTGGAAAACAATGTTAACTACACAGACTTGACTAGCTAATAACATGAAAAACTAAGTGAATACAAATGGGGCAAGAAGAAGTGATATTATCCCTATTACATAGGACATAATCTATTACTTTGAAGACCCTTGGGGGGTCTAGGAACTGAAGAATACTTTCTATAGCAGGATGCAAATTCAACATTTGAAAAACAGTATCTTTTCTATAACAATATTCTCAGTGAGAAAGAAATCTGGAGAAATTCCATTCACAGCAACTTCAAAACAAACACAACAACAACCAAAAACTAGGAACAAACCTAACTAAGAAGATCAAAGCCTTTACATTGAAAACCTCGAGAAACTAAAGAAAAAAGTTGGAGAAGCCACTATAAGATGAAAAAGACCTTTTATGCTCAGGGACTGTTGGAATTAATACTGGGAAAACAGGTATATTACCAAGAGCAATCTACATATTCAGTTCAACCTCCCTAGTAATTCCAGTGATAGTACTCACAGAACATTTAAAAAAAATCCTAAAATAGAAGGCCAAAAATCTTTATCAAAAAGAATGTTGAAAATATTAGAATACCCAATCTCAAATTATATTACATAGCCATTGTAACAAAAGCAGTATGGTACCAGCACAAAAATAGTCATGTAGAAGAATGGAATGGAACAGATGATAAGCCTAGAGTTATACTGTCTAATTTTTTCACAAAACTGTCAAAAACATATATTGGAGAAAAGTCAACCTCTTTAACAAATGGTGCTAGGAAAACTGAACTTCCATATGTAGAAGAGTAAAATCTTATTCCTATTCCCTACCCTGAACAAAAATCAATTTCAATAATATAAAGTCTGAAACCTTGAAACTAATAGGAGAAAATACAGATAAAGCACTTCAAGACATAGGCACAGCCAAGGATTTGCTGACCTGGATTCCAGTAGCACGAGAAAGAACCCGATAATGGATAAATGAGATAGCATGAAGTAAAAGAGTTTCTACACAGAAAAAAAAAACAAGCAAACGATAGTCAGCAGAGTTATGAGATAGGCTACAGTATGGGGAAAAAATCTTTGCCAGTTGTACACTATATGGGATTAGTATCTAGGATATAAAAAGACCTGCAGAAATTAAACATCAAAAACAAAATAATCCAATAAATAAATGAACAAAATAACTGAATAAACAGTTATCTAGAGAAATACAACTGACCAATAAATACTTGAAAAAGTGTTGACCTCCTTAGCCTTCATGGGAAGGCAAATTAAAACTGCTTGGAGATTCCATTTCACCCATCAGAAAGCAGTTATCATCAAGAAAACAGAACAATAGATGCTAGTGAGAATGTGGAGGAAAGGAAACCCTTGTTTATTGCTGAGGGGATGTAAATCAGAGGTTCCTTAAAATATTGAACTGGAACTACCATGTAACCCAACTATGCTACTCAGGGATATACCCAAAGGACTCTAAGTCAACATCCCACAGGGATATTTCCATATCCATGTCCATATTTAAAGCTGCACTATTCACAACAGTTAGGAAATAAAACTGACCCGGATAGCTATCAACAGGTGAATGGAAAAAGAAAATATAGTACATATACACAATGGAATCTTATACAGCTATAAAGAAAA
The DNA here is from genome assembly GCA_009823505.1 of Rhizomys pruinosus. NCBI lineage: Eukaryota > Metazoa > Chordata > Mammalia > Rodentia > Spalacidae > Rhizomys > Rhizomys pruinosus. The sequence goes on along the minus strand of VZQC01015323.1, from coordinate 2,753,959 downwards.
ATGAGTGTGACATTTGCGAGAAAATGGATGGAGCTAGAAATCATTATGTTAAGCAATATATAAGCCAGATTCAGACACATATCAAGTGTTTTATATGAGGAACCTATATTAAAATACAGCTACATGTATATAATGTGTGTGTATTTATATGTGTAGATAGGAAGGTAGAAAAGGAATCATGAGAGGAGAAAAGGAGCTTAAGAGAGGTGGGAAATAGAGACGGTATTGGAATATATGTAACAGGAAAGCAGAAGTGAAGAAGACAGGAGCCAGCTTGATGTGTGGGGAGGGGCAATAGAGGTGCGGAGAGATGGGAGCAAATGAGAACAGAGCACAGTGACATATGTTATGAAGAGGCCTTGAGGAAGCCCATTACTTTGTGTGTTTTTTGATTATTTTTACTTTATATGTATAAATGTGTTGCCTGCATGTATGTAAATGCATCCATGTTGTGCAACGCCCATGGAGGATATAAGAGTGTCCTCTGGAACCAGAATTATGGATGGACGTTAACCTGCCATGTAGGTGCTAGGATTTGAACCCAGGTCTTTTGCAAGAACAGCTAGTCTTCTTAACTGCTGAGCCATCTCTCCCTGCCCAGAAACCAATACTTTGTATGCAAATCTAAAAACCTGAGTAAATAGACAAATAAAGGAAGCCACTAGGCTTCCTATCTAAATGAAAAATACAAATAAAAAATAGAGCAAGAAATTAAAAATAGCAAAATGTAAATGTTAAAATAATTGGATAGGAATCTTTCCCCAGAGAGTGAAATAGAAATAAAACATTCCACTACTTTCTACCTGTCTGAATCATAACTGCCTTTTTTTTTTTTTTTAACATTTTTTTATTGATGCTTTGTGCATTTCATACATCATTTTCCAAGAGTCCTCTAAAGCCTCGCTTGAGTGTTTTTATCTTCCACAAACAGGGCTGTCTGTAGCTTTCGAATGCTCTTCTCAAATCGTACAGCATTTTCGGCTACTGTTGTCAACCAAGACTTAAAGGGGCAATTTATGTGAGAAAGTATCAAATTCCTCCAGGTTAAAATCCTTTGGGAGTGGCAGCCCGTGACCAGCGGGTTGGGTTTGGCGCCCCTGTGGCTTTGTGCGGGCGGCTCCTGAGGCACAGGAACCAGGAAGTCGCTCCGGGCAGGTAGATTTTAGGGTAGACTGTCTCCTGGGCTGCTGGAAAAGGGGTCCCAACTCTGAAGCCTTTTGTAGAGGGTGGCCGTCTGGGCAGTAGCCGCCCTTCGCCTTTGCAGCCTGTGACCGGCGGGTCGGGTTTGGCGCCTCTGTGGCTTTGTGCAGGCGGCTCCTGAGGCACAGGAACCCGGAAGTCGTTCCAGGCAGGGAGCAGATGGTGAAGAAATGACAGAGAAGAGAAAGCGATCAAGCATAGTATTCAAGTTAAAGGAGAGGAAAATGCATGCTAGGATGTTTATGAAAACCAACTTCGCTTAGAGTTGAAACAAATTGGAATGTTCATCCATAGAGCATTCAGCATTACAAAGCTAAAGGCAGAGAAAGATTCACACCAATAAGGAGCAATGCTCACCTTCATGCCTTTAATCCCAGCACTCAGGAGGCAGAGATAGGTGGATCTCTGTGGGTTCAAGGCCGGCCTGGTCTACAGAGCGAGCTCCAGGACACCTGGTACTAAAAGGGAGACCCTGTCTCAAAAATACCAAAAAAAAAAAAAAAAAAAAAGTGTAAAACCAATACGAGCCATGGTCATAGTTGTTAAAACACAAGATATTTGTGCATTTTGCTTTATTCATGAGTTTTCTTTAGAAATGAGGCTTCAGATGAAATAGGGCTTTACTTCTAAAACATCAACTATTCTGAATCTATATCAAATTATTATTATAAAGAGAAAATGTATTGATTGCATTACTTTTCTGTTATGATAAGACACCATGACCAAGATAATTTATAGAAGGAAAAGCTTATTTGAGTTTACAGTTCCAGAAGAAGTCCACAATGGCAGGGACAGCATGGTAACAGAGGTGGCCAGAGAAGAATGCCCAGCAGTCCCGTTTTAAAGTAGTCACAGGAAGCAGAGAGTGACTGGAAATCTAACAAAGCTTAAGAACTCTCTAAGCCACCTCCCAGTGATGTGCTTCATCTAGCACATATACACCTCTTAAAACCTCCCAAAATAGTGCCACCAACTGGGGAAAAATGTACTAATACTTGGAGCCTATAGGGGACATTCTCACTCAAACCACTGCATGCATATAATAAGCAAAACTTCAGTGTGAGAAAACAGAATAGTGTTCACCTTGGGCTATGAAGCGATAGCTGAGGGGTGCTTAGTGATGATGAAAATGCTCTGAATTTGATTGAAGTGGTTGTTCCACAACTTTGTGGATATACTAAGTGCCTCTGACTTGTATGCTTTTTTAAAAATTTTATTACATTTATTTGTGTGTGGGGTGTGTATATAAGTCTGAGGAGAGTCTATGGTATTGCTTATTTTCTTCCACAATGGTCCTGGTGACTGAACCCAGGTCATCAGGGTAATCAATAATCTAAACTCCTATTTCAGAAACCCAGAAAAAGAATAAAATCAGTTCAAAGTAGAAGGAAAGAATACAAGCACAAATAATGAGACCCAAAGCAAAACAAAAATCAAAACAAATTTACATTCCCACCAGCAGTAGATTGAGTGGTGTCTTTTGTTTTCTTGATACTAGCCAGTCATATCGGAGTGAGATGATTAACTCATACAACCACTGTGGAAAGCAGTGTGGAGAACCCTTAAAAGACTCAAAATGAGCCTACCACCTGACCCAGTCATACCACTCCTGGGTATATACCCACAAGACTCATACTACTGCAAAGATACATGCGCATCTATGTTTATTGCAGCTCTTTTCACAATAGTGAAGAGTTGGAACCAACCCAAATGCCCCTCAACTGACAAGTGGATAACAAAAATGTGGTACATCTACACAATGAACTTTGCAGGTAAATGGATGGAACTCAAAGCCATTATGCTAAGTGAGGTAACACAGTCCCCCCAAAACAAACAGGGAATGGTTTCCCTCATTTGTGGATGCTAGTACCAAATCCCCCAATCAAAAGGCAAACTGAGCAACGTTGTTATATTTCTTTCTATCTGAAAGCAAATGTGATGTTATAATATGAACCTCTCAATGAGCCCTAGAATTAACTTACCACTTACTTTCAGACATGGTAATTAAGGTATATCGGTGGAAGGTATCTATTCATATTTTAGAGTAATATAAAATTAAAGGGAAAAATGTGAACTCCTAAACATACAGTTTATTCCTGGAGGACATAACTCTGGTACATATATGACATTTATATAGGCAAACTCTGGAGCAATACAATTGGGAGGGAACCACAACAACATAAGGACAGGGTCAAAGAATGGACTGATATAGTTAAATTCTGCCCCAAACAATAAACCTTTGCAGAGAAAAACTTTAAAGAAAGAGAGAGAGATGCAGGGCATGTATTGCAGAATGCATGAACTGGGGTGGGGTGTGGAGGAGGGAAAGGGGAATTTGTCTAAATTGAACTGAAAAATGATGTCTGAAATACACAAAACATCAACAAAATATATTAAAAATCAAAACAATGCTGTTTTTTTCAAAATGTTGAGTAAAATTGATTGTCTTTGAGAAAAGCCAACAAAGGGGAAAAGAGAACAGATTACCAGTATCAAGTATGAAATTAATAATGTCTTCATATACTTTGCAGATACCAGAACTATGAACTTTCCAAAAGCTTGTAGAGGTAAATTCAACACTAACGTGAGATTGACAATACCTTGAAAAATGCAAACTATTACAGTCTATCCAAAAGTGTAACAGAACCTTTGAGCAACCTTATAACCATGTGGGAAATTAAAATACTAATACTAATTCTAATACTGATAATAATCTCCTCAAAATAGAAATCTCTAAGCACACAACTTCTCAGAACTGCATTGAGAATTTAAAGAAGAATGAACATCAATTTTATAAAACTTCTTCCAGATAATAGAGGATGAGGAAATACTTTCCATGTCATGTTTATGAAGACAGGATTACTTTGGTAGAAAAAAAAAACAGATAAAGGAATACAAGAATAGAGCATTAGACTAGTATTTGTGGTAATCTTAGAAATGAAAGTCCTTAGCAGAATATAAGCAAACTGCATCAGCAATGTCCAGAAAGAATTATACAATTTGACCAATTGGGCCAAGATCAATATGTGAAGACCAGTTAATGTAATCCACCGTGTTAACAGAAGGTAAATTGTATGATCAAATCCAGTGGCACAAGAAAAGCATTTGAAATGTTCTGACATCCATTCATGATAAACTCCCAGAAGTCAGAAATAAAGAATGACCTCAATGATGCAGAGAATTATAATTAAAAAAAACCCCTTCAGCTAAGATTCTACTTAATAGGAAAAGATGGATGTTAGCCACAAGGCAGATAATGACTATCCATAACTCCAGTTCCAGGGTATCCAACACCTCTTCTGACCTCCGTGGACATTGAATAACATAAGTGCACTCTCATACATATAAGTAATACACTCATACATATTAAAATAAAAATAATAAATAAAATTTAAAAATGCTTATTTTATATTCAGTGAAGATGTTGAATGTCATTGCTTATAGACAAATAGCTATATCTACCACCATGGTACAGGTGGTCTATTATAGTAGTAAATAGTAATATAAAGCTGCGTGAGATGACACATATGCCTTTAATACCAGCATTCAGGAGGCAGAGTCAGGCAGATCTCTGGGAGTTCAAGGCTAGCCTGGTCTACTTAGTGAATCCCAGGTCAGCTACAGGGGCTACAGGGTAACTCTGTTTCAAAAATACCAATGATAATTGTTATTATTATTGGGCTGGAGAGATTGCTCAGTGGTTAGAGCACTGATTGCTCTTGTAGAGGTGCCTTTAACTCCAGGAGATCTGATGTCCTCTTCTGAACTCAATGGGTACTGCATGACACAGTTGCATTTGCATACATGCAAGCAATTGACTCATACACATAAATTAAATATTTTTAACTATAAACTTTAATTAGAAATTAAAGATAAAATAACTAAAAATATAAAAATATTCATTTAAAAATAGTAATATAAATTAATATCATGTAATCATCACAAGGGATAAGCTTAAGCAGAAATGACCTGCAAAACAGTAACGATCTCTTATCAGATGGAAAAGGCAAGTTTAGAGAGGCACTGTTTCCATTCTGGTTATTGTCTTTTTGAAACAGGGTCTCCCTGTAGTCCCAGCTGGCCTAGAACTCAGTATATAGACCAGGCTGGCCTTGAACTCACAGAGATCCATCTGCCTCTGTTTCCCAAGTGCTGGGATTAAAGGTATGTGCCAACATGCCCCGCACTGTTTCTATTCTTAGAACATAATGCCATATGTGGTATACAACAAAGAAACACTAACTGAATAAAGAGGCCAAATTATCAATGGCTCCCCATCACTGCCAACCTGGGGCTGGAGCAGGATGAGAGGGCAGGAAACAATCAGTCCTCACTTCGTGAATTTCTGCAGGATTTTCATTTTTATTAAATACATTTGTTTCCTTTATAATAGAGTATGATAATGAGATGTACAATTCATATTATGGCTCAGGGTTTTGCACTGGAAGAGACACTTCTTAGGTACATAATTTCATTCAATTATCCAGGAATCTTGTGAGGTGGATAAGCACGTGTAAAATGAGGAAATGAGAAGTCGCTCTGCTAGGATTTTCTTCTGGTGAGGGACAGAATCCAGGTCTCTAGTCTTTGAGACATGCTCTTCCTGGGCTGGTTCCAGGTTAACCTGTCTGTGACTTTCCTTTGCCCAGTCACACTCTCTTTTTCTAGTGGAATGACACTTTCTCTTCATTTCGCTCTACCTCCCTTAAGTCTTAAAGGAAGTCCCCATCCTTTCAAAAGCATGTGGAGTAAGAACAGACTCTTCCTCCCCAGTTGTATCCCTCTGGTGTCCCTCCTCCCGACTGGATCCCCTCCTCTCAAGTGCTGTCCCCCCAGGGTCCTTCTAGCAGCTACCTCACTCGGTTCCATCATGGATGGCTACAGTCATCTCACAGCATGTTGTACATGACTGACTTCTACAGGTGGGGCCTTGCATACGCCCAAGGAGATCTGAAGGCAGAGCTGGATCCATAATTTTTCTGTTGCCTCCCCGGTGATGAGAGATGCAGTCTCTAGGAGTCTCACTGCAGCTTGCAATATAGCTTAACATGATCCTCAAAATGAGCGTCAAATTGCTACACTCAAAGGACCCAGTAACTGCCTAACAATCCAGATAACAGCAGAATCAAAGAAGGACACAGATTGATAAGGCTAGAAAACGAATCCCTGTGCCCTTATGTCTGCTCATCCTGAAATGGAGGGCTATGTCTGCTCATGCTGAAATGGAGGGCTATGTCTGCTCATGCTGAAATGGAGGGCTATGTCTGCTCATGCTGAAATGGAGGGCTATGTCTGCTCATCCTGAAATAGAGGGCTATGTCTGCTCATCCTGAAATGGAGGGCTATGTCTGCTCATCCTGAAATGGAGGGCTATGTATGCTCATGCTGAAATGGAAGGCTATGTCTGCTCATGCTGAAATGGAGGGCTATGTCTGCTCATCCTTAAGATGCTTTCACTGCAAAGTAAAGCACCATGGATTTTCCTGAGCTTTTGTTCAGAGTGCTGTATCCAAGCCACTGAAGAGCTGAGCCTAAAGGATCACGGCTTCCAGATCAGCCTGGACTATCTAGTGAGTTTCTCCTCTCCTCTCCTCCTCTCTTCTCCCCTCCCCTCCCCCTTTTCCCTCCCCTCCCTTCCTTTCTTCCCTCCACTCCCCTCCCCTCTTCCCTCCTCTCCTCTAACATCTTCCCTCCCCTGCCCTCCCTTCCCCTCTCCTCCCCTCTTCTCCCCTCTTCCCTCCCCTCCCCTCCCTTCCCTTCCCCTCTTCCCTCCCCTTCCCTCCCATCTTTCCTCCCCTGCCCTCCCCTCCCTCTCCTCCCCTCTCCTCTCCTCCCATCTCCTCTCCTCCCCTTCTCTCCTCCCCTCCCTTCCCCTCCCTCTCCCTTCCCCTCCCTCTCCCTCCTCCCCTCCTCTCCTCTCCTCCCCTCCCCCTCTTCCCCTCCCCTCCTCTCTCCCCCCTCCTCTCCTCCCCCTATTCTCCTCCCCCTCCTCTCCTCCCCTCCCCTTCTCCTCCTTTCTTCTTCCCTTCCCTCCCCACCCCTCCTCTCCCTTTCCCCCTCCCCTTCCCCTCTCCTCTCCTCTCCTCTCCTCTTCTCCCTTCCCCTCTCCTTCCCTCCTCTCCCCACCCCTCCTTTCCCTTTCCCCCTTTCCCCTCCCCTCCCCTCCTCTCTCCTCCCCTCCCCTCTCCTCTCCTCCCCCTCCCCTCCCCATCCCCTCCTGTCTCCCCTCCACTCCACTCCTCTCCTCTCTCTCTCCCTCTCCCCCTCTGCTTTCTCTCCCCCTCCCTCTCCCCTTCCCCTCCCTCTCCCCCTCCTCTCTTTCTCTCCTCTCTCTCCCTCTTCCTCTCCCTCTCCTCTCCCTTTCCTCTCTTCTCCCTCTCCTTGCCTCCCCTTCCCTCCCCTCCTCTCCCCCTTCTCAAAAAAGAAGGAAAAGAAAGAAAGAAAAAACGAAAGAAAGAAAGAAAGAAAGAAAGATTTGGACTTTGTTGACATGTTGTTTGACCTTGAAACCATCAAAGTTCAACTCTTTTGTGCCAGCTGACCTCTCATTATAACTTTTGGCTCCTGCTTGCTTACTTATGTTAACCATGTCATGGAGTTTTCTTTGCAGTTAAAGGTTCACAACCAAAATGTTGAAACCTGATCAACAGTCATAGTCCTGTTTGTGATCTCTTGCCACAAATGGTCTGTTAGGCTGTCTCCTATTCATCATGCCTCGAAGAGCAGGAGGGAGGCAGTTCACTGGATCTTTTGCGCATAGGGAGGTTCCCCTTCATTTCAACTTCTTGGAAGACACTGTAGGAATCATTTCTCCTGCTGATGGGTGGCATTGTGCTGCTGTTTACTCCATCGTTCAAGTTGGTTGGTGGCATTATGGTGTGTGCATTCCATCCTTCTGGTGGCTGAGGGGTTCAGGGTTGGGGGAGAGGTCCTCTAAGGGACCAGAGCTACCTCGGAGATGAGATTCCGAAATTAGCTGAAAGGGTTCCCGTCCTAGCAACCCTCAAAAAATACATAGAAACACATCTGTCCCTTATTTTTTCAGCTTGTTTTATGGTGAGTCATTCAAGTTCTTAAAACCATACAATTACACATGCTAACAGCAGGGGAAAAGAGTAGATAATAAACCTGGCAGGGATAATTTAACCAAACCATGCGTATCTGCGGTTTATACCAATAGGGGAGATTTAAGAGTTCTTTTAAGATACATGTGCATACACATAGACACACATGAATATACAAAGGCACATAGACAAAAATGCTATAAAATTGTGTACACACGCACACACTGTCTCTAGTATTCTTAAAGGTGAACATAAATGGTATTATAATAAAGATTTAAAATAAGAGATAGGATTCATTCCTATGTCTAGGCTTACCATATTCTCACTGTTTGGTACAGAAACATTTCCTTCTGAGAGAATTATCATAAAAGAAATTTAACAGCTGAAGAACTAAGGAACACTAATGATCTCCAGAGCATTGATTTCTTCAAGGAAATGAATACACCAAGCAACCTTACTGTGCACACATAATTTTTCATGATACTGTTTCATTAGCTAAACACTCACTATATATTTTAAGTATATATACATTTTCATATATACAAGTATATATATGCTGTATGATTATGTATATACATGTGCAATTTTTTTGTGTGTGTCTTTTCGAGACAGGGTCTCCCTGTAGCCCCAGCTGTCCTGGAACTCACTCTGTAGACCAGGCTGGCCTTGAACTCGCAAAGATCCACCTGCCTCTGCCTCCCAAGTGCTGGGATTAAAGGCGTGCACCACCACGCCCGGCCCCCCGCCCCCATGCCCAGCTCTGTGTAATTTTTTCTGAAGCCATGATTTGAAAAATTTCTCAATATTAAACATTATGGAAGATTATCTGTATGCTGTAAACAGAACTAATTATAGACTTGCTGTCCTTCAGGAGGACTCTACACAGCTCTGGGTCCCACAATGCACTTTCCATTTAACTTTTCAGATGTAATAGGACAGTCTTAGAGGCACACAGACTACCCTAATTACCTAAAATTACCTGTAAGAGAGACTCTTAGATCTTAACATATATTTTTTTGTGTGTGTCCGTATGTGTATGATGGTGTTTGTGTGTGATGTGTACACATGTGTAGGGATGTCAGAGGATGACATTGGGTATCACTTCTTGGGTATCATCCACTTTTCCTTTAAAAACTAATATTTCTATTCTTTGAAAATTTCATATATTTTGATCATATTTAGCACCTCCTCCATCCATCTCCTCTCAAATCCACCCCTAACTACTCTCCCCAAACTTTGCTCTCTACTTTTAAAAGACCACTGAATTTAATTTGTGTTTCATAATTACTCTTGGATGTGTGTTCATTCCCTAGAACATGGCCAACCACACACAGATCACACCCTTAAAGGAAAAAAAAAAAAAAAAACAAGGAGCACTTCATGAACTTCACATCATCCTTGTGCAGGGGCCATGGTAATCTCTGTACAGTCCAAATTTTAGATTATGTACTGCTAAAGCATGAACTCCACATCATCCTTGTGCAGGGGCCATGGTAATCTTCTCTGTACAGTCCAAATTTTAGATTATGTACTGCTAAAGCATTACCTGTACTGTTGAGACAGGTTACTGGTCTGGAACTAGGCAAGGATGGCTGGCCAGTGAACCTCACCTGTCCACATGTCTCCTTAATCCCAGTGCTTGGAGTGCATATATGCTCTACTATGCCTGGTTTTTAAAATTTTACTTTTTAAGGTGTGTGTGTGTGTGTGTGTGTGTGTGTGTGTGTGTGTATTATGTGGTGCAGGTGTGTGCCAGGGGTCAGGAGACAGTATTGGATTTTCTAGAGCTGGAGTTACAGGTGTTTTGATCCACCCGATGTGACGTGGCTGCTGTAGTCTAGTCCCCTGAAAAATCACTTTTATCAACTGAGCTATCTCCCTAGGTGTTAGCATTTATTTTAACAAACTAGTTCTCCAAGCAGTTTTTGTTTAAATCATGATTTACTATAAAGTAAGAAATCAAATGCTTGTTTTCCAATTATTATAATTATTGTACCATTTAAAGCTATTTATTTAAAATTATATTTTTTAGGAGTGCACAGAGCTTAGATTGGGGATTTCCACGGACCACTTGAAGTACAGGTAGGAGCTGGGCGCTTCAGCCAGGAAGATTGTTTGGTTTGATTCAATCCTCTTGTGTGGCTGTGGGGGCAGAGTCCTCCTGCTAGCTGGTATAAAAGGAAGGCATCTGAAGGAGGCAAGCAAAGTAAGCCTTCAACACAGTGAAGAGGGATTTGGGATTCGCATTGGAATACGGGCAAAGAGAAACCCACATGCCAGGGACACGAAGAAGGGACAACATGGGAAAGATATAGGATAATTCCACACCAAGCTCTACAAACCCTGTGGGTCCGGCATGGCCCAGGACACTGATCTCAGAAGAACAATTGTGGAAATACTCAAAGAAATCAAAGACTATAAACAACAAGTCAGAGAACTAAGGAGAGAGAATGAAAAACTCAAGAAGGACCTAGAGAGAGAATGACAAACTCCAGAAGGAAGTGGAAACACTGAAAAGATCCCATGTTGGAAAAGAAAAGGAAACCAACCAGCAAAGCAAAGAGCTACAGGAAGAGATTGAGAAGCTCCAAAAGGAAGTGGAAATACTAAAGAAATCACAAGATGAAATGAAAAAGGAAATCAAACACTCATCCAATCAAGAGGAAAGGAATGGAAAAAGCCTCAGAAGTAGAATGGAGGAACCAGAACAAAGAATATCAGACCTGGAAGATAACACATGACAACTAAAAACCTGAAATAAAGATTATGAAAAAGTTAAAAATACACAAAAGTGGAACAACCAGGTATTGTGGGACACTATGAAAAGATCAAACCTCCACATCATAGGAATAAAGAAAGGAGAAGAATCCCAAGAGAATGGTACTGATCAGATCTTCGACAGAATAATAGATGAAAATTTCCCCAAACTTAAAAAAGACAAACCAATACAAATATAAGAAGCACATAAGAACTCCAAACAGACAAGATCAGAAAAGAAACTCTCCATGTAATATCATAGTTAAAATGCTAGACTCCCATTTTTATCAAAGGAACAACTGACCATAAAGATTTCACAATCATGAATATATATGCACCAAACTCTGGTGCACCAAACTTTATAAAGACAATTCTCCAGGACCACAAGTCACAGATTAAACCCAGTACACTCACAGTAGGGGACTTCAATACCCCACTGAGCCTTTTGGACAGGTCAACCAGACAAAGAATAAACAGAAAAGAGGAAGTCAAGCTATCCCTATTTGCTGATGATATGATTGTTTACTTAAGGGATGCTAAAAACTCCACCAGAAAACTCCTATTAACAGCTTCAGCAAAGTGGCAGGATACAAAATGTCGCTAATAATTAAGGAAATGCAAATTAAAACCACTTTAAGATATCATCTTATTCCAATAAGACTGGCAAGGATCAAGAAAACAAATGATACCAAGTGCTGGAGAGGTTGTGGGGAAAGGGGAACACTCATCCACTGCTGGTGGGAATGTAAACTCATCCAGCCACTATGGAAAGCAGTGTGGAGAACCCTTGGAAGACTTGGAATGAATTTGCCACCTGACCCAGCCATACGCCTCCTGGGTATGTACCCACAAGAATAATCTTACCGCAGAGATACATGCACAGCCATATTTATTGCAGTTCTCTTCACAATAGCAAGGAGCTCGAACCAACCCAAATGCCCCTCAACTGATGAGTGGATAGAGAAAATGTGGTACATCTACACGATGGAGTTCTATGCAGCAGTAAAGAAAGATGACATCATGAGTTTTGTAGGAAAATGGCTGGAGCTAGAGGACATCATGCTGAGTGAAGTAACACAGTCCCAGAAAAACAAAGGACGAATGGTATCCCTCATCTGCGGATGCTAGTGCCAATTACCTAGTTGTAAGTATTTCTTGTGCACGGCCCCTTTAGTTTTTGTCCAAAGCAGTTGGGAGTGATGCATATTGGAAACAACAACAACAACAACAACAACAGAAAAGACTGCATCGAAGAACTGACTGAAACAGTGAACTTCTCAAAATAGTCAACTTCCTCATGGAGAATATTGAGAAAGACTGAGAAAGAGATGAAAAGCATGTTTGGCACAATGCATGAGCTCTGGCAGGGTGGGAGAATGGGTGGGAACACGGGTCTAGATTTGTTAAAAAAATAAAAATAAATTTATGTGGGAAAAAAAAAAGCAGTTGAGCCAGAAGAGCAAGCCAGTAAGCAGCATTCCTCCATGGCCTGTGCTTCAGCTCCTGCCTCCAGGTTCCTGCCCTGAGTTCCTATCTTGGACTTCCTCAGTGATAAACTGTAACCCATGAGATGTAAGCCAAATAAACTTAACTCTGCAGCTGGTTTTGGTTAGAGTGTTCTGTCACAAACTAGAACAAGAGCTATTTGAGGTGAGGTATATACCACCCATCTGAAGTTATTTATTTTAAGAAGATCAAGCTGTTATGTGCCTTACAGGGTTTTTAAAAACTATTTTTTTGAGCCCGGCGTGGTGGCACAGGCCTTTAATCCTAGCACTTGGGAGGCAGAGGCAGGTGGATCTTTGTGAGTTCAAGGCCAGCCTGGTCTACAGAGAGAGTTCCAGGCCAGCTGGGGCTACTGAGAGACCCTGTCTCAAAAAGACCAAAAAAAAAAAGACCAAAAAATATTTTATTAATCTTATTTTATGTGTATGAGTGTTTGCAATACTCATGGAGGTCAGAAAAGGGCACCAGATCCCCTGGAACTCAAATTACAGATGGTTGTTATCTGCCATGTGGGTGCTGGGAATCAAACCTAGGTCCTCTGCAAGAGCAGCCAGTGCTCTTAACTAACCCCTGAGGCATCTTTCTAGCTCCTGAACACCACTTTCATACTGACTCCCAAGAAGAAGCCCCATACAGTAATAAAATACTACTAATAAACAATTATGAAAGTTTTATGATCTATCAGACACTTTTTTTTTTTTTTGGTCTTTTTGCTACAGGGTCTTCCTTTAGTCCCAGCTGGCCTAGAGCTCACTATGTAGACCAGGCGGGCCTTGAACTCACAGAGATCCACCTGCCTCTGCCTCCCGAGTGCTGGGATTAAAGGCATGCGCCACCACACCTGGCTTTATCAGACACTATTTTAAGCCTATGGGCAGTAACCCTACACCAGGGAATGGATCACTGTGAAAGCCTGCCAGCCTCATTTGGAGCCTTCCCTGTCCCAGGGAAGACTGAAGGGGTTTATGTAATCGTAACGATACTAGGATCAATTTTTGGGGGCAGTGCTGGGGATCAAACTTGGGACTTTGCACATGCTAGGCAGGCACTTTAACAGTAAACACCTGTGGAAATAAATCCCATCTGTGGGAGAGGCTGGCACAGACCATACCCCAAACCAGGTTCAATTTTTGACTTTACCCCCCTACTAGGGACCACGTGTCCAAATACTTGGAGCCTTTGGGAGACATTCTCATTCAAACCATCACAGATATAAACAATGTGAGTATATGTTGAGCAGGATTATAGCTGATATGGCAGGCCTTGAGCTTAGCGCTCCAGCTGTAGTAGGCCTCTACTAGGGGCTGAACTGTGCAGACATTACTTCAGTTATTCCTCTTTGGCNTCATTTGTCCTGAAAAAAAAAAAATGGGAGCGGCATCCGATGCTGCTCATTTTTGCGAAAATGGAGGGCATACAGTCTGCTCATTTTTGCTTTGATAAATGGAGGGCTATTGCCGTTGCTTCATGCTGACAATGGAGGGCTATGTGTATGTCCTCTGTCGCTTTTCTCTCCATTCATCCTGAAAAAATAGAGAAGTGGCTATGGCCGTCTGCCTTACACCATTCCCCCCTGAAAATGGAGTGCTAATGTCATGCTTCATTTCTGAAATGGAGGCTATGTATGCCATGCTGAAATGCGGAAAAGGCTATGTCTGCTTTCATATGTGAAATGGGGAGCTAATGTCTCTGCTCACCTTTAAAGATGCCTTTCAACTGCAAAGGTTGTTGGGTTTAAAAGCACCATGGATTTTCCTGAGCTTTTGTTCAGAGTGCTGTATCCAAGCCACTGAAGAGCTGAGCCTAAAGGATCACGGCTTCCAGAGAGAATTTCAAGCCTGGCGGACTACCTGGACTATCTATAGTCTTTGAGTCTCCTTCCTCCTTCAGCCCCTCTCTTTCTCCCCTCCCCTCCCCCCCCCCCCCTCTCCCCTGCCCTCCGTTCCTCTTCTCCCTTTCCACTTCCCCTCCTCCCCCACCTCCCCACACATACCACCAGAACTTATGCATTCAGCCATACATATCCTGCCTCTTTCTCTCCCTCCTCCCCTCCCCTTTTCTCCCCCTCTTCCTCCCCCTGCCCCTCCCTTCCCTTTTCCCTCTCTCCACCTCCCATATCCCTTCACATGCTCTCCACACACGCTTCACCAACCTCCCATCTTCCTTTCCTTCCTCCGCCTCCCCCACTCCCTCTCCTCCCCTTACCCTCTCCTCCCATCTCCTCTCCTCCCCTTCCTCCCCTTCCCTCCCTTCCTCCCTCTGCCTCCCTCCCTCTCCCCGCTCCCTCCCCCCATTTCTGCCTTCCAAATTAGCTGCACCATCCATCCCCTCCTTATATATCCGCCACTCCCCTACCTCTCTTCCCCCCTCCACTCTCCTTCTCCCCTATTTCTCCTCCTCCCCTACCTTCCTCCCCTCCCCTCTCCTCCACTTTTCTTTCTTTCCCTTTCCCTCCCCACCCTCCTCTCCCTTTCCCCCTCCTTCCCCTCTCCTCTCCTTCTCCTCTCCCTCTCTCCCTTTCCCCTCTCCTCCTCCTCTCCCCACCCCTCCTTTCCCTTTCCCCCTTTCCCCCTCCCCTCCCCTCCTCTCTCCTCCCTCCCTCTCCTCTCCTCCCCTTCCCCTTCCCCATCCCCATCCTGTCTCCCCTCCACTCCACTCCTCTCCTCTCTCTCTTCCCTCTCCCCTCTGCTTTCTCTTCCCCCTCCCTCTCCCCTTCCCCTTCCCTCTCCCCCTCCTCTCTTTCTCTCCTCTCTCTCCTCTTCCTCTCCTCTCCTCTCCCTTTCCTCTCTCTTCTCCCTTTTCCTTAGCCTCCCCTTCCCTCCCTCCTCTCCCCCTTCTCAAAAAAGAAGCGAAAAGAAGAAGAAAAAAAAACGAAAGAAAGAAAGAAAGAAAGAAAGATTTGGACTTTGTTGACATGTTGTTTGACCTTGAAACCATCAAAGTTCAACTCTTTTGTGCCAGCTGACCTCTCATTATAACTTTTGGCTCCTGCTTGCTTACTTATGTTAACCATGTCATGGAGTTTTCTTTGCAGTTAAAGGTTCACAACCAAAATGTTGAAACCTGATCAACAGTCATAGTCCTGTTTGTGATCTCTTGCCACAAATGGTCTGTTAGGCTGTCTCCTATTCATCATGCCTCGAAGAGCAGGAGGGAGGCAGTTCACTGGATCTTTTGCGCATAGGGAGGTTCCCCTTCATTTCAACTTCTTGGAAGACACTGTAGGAATCATTTCTCCTGCTGATGGGTGGCATTGTGCTGCTGTTTACTCCATCGTTCAAGTTGGTTGGTGGCATTATGGTGTGTGCATTCCATCCTTCTGGTGGCTGAGGGGTTCAGGGTTGGGGGAGAGGTCCTCTAAGGGACCAGAGCTACCTCGGAGATGAGATTCCGAAATTAGCTGAAAGGGTTCCCGTCCTAGCAACCCTCAAAAAATACATAGAAACACATCTGTCCCTTATTTTTTCAGCTTGTTTTATGGTGAGTCATTCAAGTTCTTAAAACCATACAATTACACATGCTAACAGCAGGGGAAAAGAGTAGATAATAAACCTGGCAGGGATAATTTAACCAAACCATGCGTATCTGCGGTTTATACCAATAGGGGAGATTTAAGAGTTCTTTTAAGATACATGTGCATACACATAGACACACACATGAATATTCAAAAGGCACATAGACCAAAATGCCTATAAAATTGTGTACACACGCACACACTGTCTCTAGTATTCTTAAAGGTGAACATAAATGGTATTATAATAAAGATTTAAAATAAGAGTGATTCATTTCCATATGTTCTAGGCTTTACCATATTCTCACTGTTTGGTACAGAAACATTTCCTTCTGAGAGAATTATCATAAAAGAAATTTAACAGCTGAAGAACTAAGGAACACTAATGATCTCCAGAGCATTGATTTCTTCAAGGAAATGAATACACCAAGCAACCTTACTGTGCACACATAATTTTTCATGATACTGTTTCATTAGCTAAACACTCACTATATATTTTAAGTATATATACATTTTCATATATACAAGTATATATATGCTGTATGATTATGTATATACATGTGCAATTTTTTTGTGTGTTGTAGTCTTTTCGAGACAGGGTCTCCCTGTAGGCCCAGCTGCCTTGGAAACTCACTCTGTAGGACCAGGCTGCCTTGAACTCTGCAAAGATCCACCTGCCTCTGCCCTCCAAGTTGCTGGGATTAAAGGCGTGCACCACCACGCCCGGCCCCCCGCCCCCATGCCCAGCTCTGTGTAATTTTTTCTGAAGCATGATTTGAAAAATTTCTCAATATTAAACATTATGGAAGATTATCTGTATGCTGTAAACAGAACTAATTATAGACTTGCTGTCCTTCAGGAGGACTCTACACAGCTCTGGGTCCCACAATGCACTTTCCATTTAACTTTTCAGATGTAATAGGACAGTCTTAGAGGCACACAGACTACCCTAATTACCTAAAATTACCTGTAAGAGAGACTCTTAGATCTTAACATATATTTTTTTGTGTGTGTCCGTATGTGTATGATGGTGTTTGTGTGTGATGTGTACACATGTGTAGGGATGTCAGAGGATGACATTGGGTATCACTTCTTGGGTATCATCCACTTTTCCTTTAAAAACAATATTTTCTTTCTTGAAAATATATTCATATTTATTTTGATTTCATATTTAGCACCTCCTCCATCCATCTCCTCTCAAATCCACCCCTAACTACTCTCCCCAAACTTTGCTCTCTACTTTTAAAAGACCACTGAATTTAATTTGTGTTTCATAATTACTCTTGGATGTGTGTTCATTCCCTAGAACATGGCCAACCACACACAGATCACACCCTTAAAGGAAAAAAAAAAAAAAAAAAACAAGGAGCACTTCATGAACTTCACATCATCCTTGTGCAGGGGCCATGGTAATCTCTGTACAGTCCAAATTTTAGATTATGTACTGCTAAAGCATGAACTCCACATCATCCTTGTGCAGGGGCCATGGTAATCTTCTCTATATCGTTCCAATTTTAGTATAAGTGCTGCCAAAGGCATTACCTGTACTGTTGAGACAGGTTACTGGTCTGGAACTAGGCAAGGATGGCTGGCCAGTGAACCTCACCTGTCCACATGTCTCCTTAATCCCAGTGCTTGGAGTGCATATATGCTTCTACATTGCCTGGTTTTTTAAAATTTTACTTTTTAAGGTGTTGTGTGTGTGTGTGTGTGTGTGTCTGTGTGTGTATTATTGTGGTGCAGGGTGTTGTGCCAGGGGTCAGGGGACAGTTATTATGATTTTTCTAAGAGCTGGAGTTACAGTGTTTTGTGATTCCACCCGATGTGACGTGGCTGCTGTAGTCTAGTCCCCTGAAAAATCATCACTTTTTATCAACTGAGCTATCTCCCTAGGTGTTAGCATTTATTTTAACAAACTAGTTCTCCAAGCAGTTTTTGTTTAAATCATGATTTACTATAAAGTAAGAAATCAAATGCTTGTTTTTTCCAATTATATATAATTATTGTACCCAATTTAAAGCTATTTATTTTAAAATTATATTTTAGGAGTGCACAGAGCTTAGATGGGGATTTCCACGGACCACTTGAAGTACAGGTAAGGGCTGGGCGCTTCAGCCAGGAAGATTGTTCGGTTTGATTCAATCATCTTTATCTTGATTGCCTTGTGTGGCTGTGGGGGCAAAGAGGTTTCCTCCTGCTAGCTGGTATAAAAGAAGGCATCTGAAGGAGGCAAGCAAAGAAGCCTTCAACACAGGTGAAGAGGCATTTGGGATTCACATATTCACATTGTAATACAGGCAAAGAGAAACCACATGCCAGGGACACGAAAGAAGGGAACAACATGGGAAAGGAGTTATAGGATAATTCCACACCAAGCTCTAACAAACCTGTGGGTCCGGCATGGCCCAGGACACTGATCTCAGAAGAACAATTGTAAATACTCAAAGAAAATCAAAGGACTATAAACAACAAGTCAGAGAACTAAGGAGAGAGAATTAAAACCTCAAGAAGGACCTAGAGAGAGAATGACAAACCCAGAAGGAATTGAAACACTGAAAAATCCCATGTTGGAAAAGAAAAGGAAACCAACAGCAAAGCAAAGAGCTACAGTAAGAGATTGAGAGCTCCAAAAGGAAGTTGAAAACTAAAGAAATCACAAGGATGAAATTGAAAAAGGAAATCAACCACTCCATCCAATCAAGAGGAAAGGAAATGGAAAAAGCCTCAGAAGTGAATGGAGGAACCAGAAACCAAATAATATCAGACCTGGAAGGATAACACATGACAACTTAAAAACCTTGAAATAAAGATTTATGAAAAAAGTTAAAATACACAAAAGTTGGAACAACCAGGAAATATTGGGGGAACACTATGAAAAGATCAAAACCTCCACATCATATTGAATAAAGAAAGGAGAAGAATCCCAAGAGAATTGGTACTGATCAGATCTTCGAACAGAATAATAGATGGAAAATTTCCCCAAATCTTAAAAAAGACAAACCAATCAAAATATTAAGAAGCAGCAATAAGGAACTTTCCAAACAGACAAGATCAGAAAGAAAACCTCCACTGTAAATTCATAGTTAAATGCTAGGACTCCCATTATCAAAGGAACAAAACTTTGACCATTTTAAAGATTTCACAATCATGAATTATATGCACCAAACTCTGGTGACCCACCAAACTTTTATTAAAGACAATTCTCCAGGACCTACAAGTCACAGATTAAACCCAGTACACTCACAGTAGGGGACTTCAATTACCCCACTGAGCCCTTTTTGGACAGGTCAAACCAGACAGAAGAATAATCAGAAAGAGGAAGTCAAGCTATTCCCTATTTGCTGGATGATATGATTTGTTTACTAAGGGATGCTAAAAACTCCACCAGAAAACTCCTAATTTAACAGCTCAGGCCAAAGTGGCAGGATACAAAATGCTCCGCTAATAATTAAGAAATGCAAATTAAAACCACTTTAAGGATATCATCTTATTCCAATAAGACTGGCAAGGATCAAGAAAACAACATGATTTTACCAAGTGCTGGAGAGGTTTGTTGGGGAAAGGGAACACTCATCCACTGCTGGTGGGAATGTTAAACTCATTCCAGCCACTATGGAAAGCAGTGTGGAGGAACCCTTGGAAGACTTTGGAATGAATTTGCCACCTGACCAGCCATACGCCTCTCTGGGGTATGTACCCACAAGAATAATCTTTACCGCAGAGATACATTTGCACAGCCATATTATTGCAGGTTCCTCTTCACAATAGCAAGGAGCTCGAACCAACCCAAATTGCCCTCAACTGATGAGTGGATAGAGAAAATGTGGTACATCTACACGATGGAGTTCTATGCAGCAGTAAAGAAAGATGACCAAAAAAAAAAAAAAAAAAAAAAATGGCTGGAGCTAGAGACATCATGCTGAGTGAAGTAACACAAGTCCCAGAAAAAACAAGGACGAATGGTATCCCTCATTCATGCGGATGGCTAGTGCCAATTACCTAGTTGTAAGTATTTCTTGTGCCACGGCCCCTTTAGTTTTTGTCCAAAGCAGCTGGGAGTTTGATGCATCTTTGAAACAACAAAACAACAACAACAACAAACAGAAAAAGACTGCATCGAAGAACTGACTGAAACAGTTAACTTCTCAAAACAGTCACTTCCACATTGGAGAATATTGAGAAAGGAACCTGACTGAGAAAGAGATGAAAAGCATGTTTGGCCAGGAAATGTATCTTGAGCCTTCTCCGTTGGGGTGGGGGGAATCGGAGGGGGTGGGAGACACGGTCTAGATTTGATTAAAAAAAATTAAAAAAATAAATTTAACATTAAAAAAAACGACAAAAAAAACCAACCAACTGAAAATCCAAACTTTGAGCACACTCGATTTCAGCCACCTTCATATTTGACAAAGGGGGCCAGAAGACACAATGAAGGAAAGAAAGAGCATCTTCATCAAATGGTGTTGGTAAAACTCGATCACCACTTGTAGAAGAATGAAATTAAAACCCCTACCTCTCACCCTGTAACAAAAAGTCAACTCCAGATGGCATTAAAGGGCCTCAATGTGAAAACCCAAACTCTGAATGCGATAGAATAAAAAGTTCAGGTGCAGACTACCAAGACATAGGAAAAGGAAAAGACTTCCTAAAATCAGAATGGCAGCTTGTGGAAATGAATTAGAGCAGACAAGTTGTACAAAATGTGGACTTTTGCATCTTAAAGGCTCAAATAGCTTCGTTACATCAAAAGAAACAATCAATAGGAATGTGAAGTGAGAAAAGCCCACAGAGTGAGTGGAGTGGATAATCCTTTCACCCACAGATAACAAGTCTGCACAAAGCATTCAATGATTTTCGTTCAGTAATATAGTAAACTACTCAAGGGGAAGAAGACAAACAAGAAGTAGAAACATTGAACCACGACTCAAAAGATGGAGCAAAGAGCTGGGAACAGACACTTACTACTAGTGAGGGAATTAGTTAGATGGGTAGAACATTGTTAAAGTTGTTCAGATATCATTTCTTTAGTTTCATTATCATTAAGGAAATGCAAATCAAAACCACTAAGATATATCATCTTACTCCAATAAGACTAGCTAGGACAAGAGAAACAAATTGATACCAAGTGCTGGAGAGGTTGTGGGGAAAGAGGGGAACACTCACACACTGCGTGGTGGAATGGTAAAACTCGTACAGCCACTATGGAAAGCATGGAGAACCTTGGAAAGGACTTGGAATGAACTTGCCACCCTGACCCAGCCATACCCCTCCTGGGTATTACCCACAAGCATATATCTTACCTGGCAGAGATACATGCACAGCCATGTTTATTGCAGTTCTCTTCCACAAATAGCAAGGAGCTCGAACCAACCCAAATGCCCCTTTCAAACTGTGATGAGTTGGATAGGAGAAAATGTAGCTTACATCTACACATGGAGTTCTTATCAGCAGTAAAGAAAATGACATTCATTGAGCTTTGCAGGGAAAATGGCTGGGAGCTAGAGGACATCATGCTGAGTGAAGTAACACAGTCCAAAAAAAAAAACGACAAATGGTATCCTTATCTGTGGATGCTAGTGCCAGTTACCTAGTTGTATGGCAAACTGAGGCAACATCCAATGTGATCTGAAAATAACTGTGCTGTTATATTGTAGAATCCCTTAAAATATAAAAAAACAAAAAACCCCAAAAAACAAAAAAACCCCCAAAAAACAAACAAACAAACAAACAAAAAAAAACCCAAAACCCAAAAAAGCTGAAAAGTGAACAAACTGGGACTGATTTTGGAGGGACCCTGTTTTCAGGTGTGGTTAACCACCAAAACCATAGTTCAGATGGCTGAAACATTATCAGATTGGATACATTAGAAGAAGTTCATGCCTATAGTGTCCAGGAAAAATGGACAATCTTACCACCAGGAAGGAGATCCTTTGAAATAAACTTTAAGAAATTATTTTTAATTGGTTTATTATGGGGAGAAATAATGAATAACTTGGTAATTAATGTAACTAAAACGGGGCTGGAGAGATGGCCTAGCGGTTAAGAGCGCCGACCGCTCTTACAGAGGACCCGGGTTTGATCCCCAGCACCCACATGGCGGCCGAGAGCCGTCTGAGACTCCAATTCCAGGAGAACTCCAGTTCCAGGGGAATCCGAGACCCTCTTCTGACCTCCGCGGCATTGCACGACACGGGTGCACAAACCTGCATGCAGACAGTACATTGATACACATATCGAAAAAAAAAAAAAATTAAAAAAAAATGTAACTAAAACAACATTTCCTCTAACTCTTCGGTTTGATTCATGTTTTTTATCCTATGAAGAAACAAAGAGAATTTTCTTGGATGGACAAAAAAGTAAAATAAAATAATATATATTTTTAAAAACAGTTTATCAAGGAACTGGAGAGATGGCCCAGGGGTTCAGAAGACTGGCTGTTCTTATAGAGGACCTGGGTTTGGTTCCCAGCACCCCCATGGTGGGTAGCTGACAACCATTCTTAACTCCAGTTCCAGGGGATCTGACACCCTCTTCTGACTTTTGTGAGCATTGCATGACAGTAATGCACTTACATTCATGCAGGCAGAACACTCATACAAGTAAAATGAAAATGAATAATTAAAAATATTTTTTTAAAAGTTGATCAAAACTACAGAACTGAAAAGACAGTTATTTCCTTCATGGAACTGCCATTTTGCCTTTTTCCAAAGCCCAGAACATCTTCAGATTCTTTATCTCATTTCTTTATTCTTGTTCATTGTAGTAAAATAATGCCTTAAACTTTACATTTCATCTGGGATTCTTTGGAGCATGAACCCCAGTCCCACAGAGATTATAAATTTGTATATGTGTTTATTATGCACAAATACACACATACATATGTACACATCATACTTCATTTCAATAATCTTAAAAAAGGATCAGGTTCTGAAATTTATCCAGTCGTTGATAATACAAGACCATCCATTATTTGTACATATTATATCATTCATGCATTCAGATGCATCTAGTTCCATTACCATTGATCCTAATTTTTTAAAAAGTATAAACATGTATTTTTAAATTTTTATTGAATTTTTGAGATTTTCATGCAATGTAATTTGATGGTCTTTAGATCTCCTCCCCTAACAGCAGCTCCTCTACTGCCCCTGAACAATTAATGTACTTTGTTATATATAGTATTATACAAATAAATAAATAAATAAATAAATAAATAAATAAATAAATAAAATTAAACGTATAATTTGTGTCCCAAATGACTTTCAGTGTGGGTCCATCCCCTGAAGCCTGATTAATCTACCAAGAATCCCTCCTCAAAGCTTCCTTGCTACTGGCTAGGTTTCCTAGTGCTGGAAGGGGATATGGGTGCTGCTGGAAGGAAAAAAAGAATCATTAGCCTTCTCTAGCTGTGAATCTTACAACAGCTGGCCTTGCAGGGTATGCCTGAGGCTAGATAGGTCACAGGGAATAGGGGAGGGCCTAATACTAGTTTTCTACTAATTAGTTACAGTATTAAACAGACTCCTAATGACTCATTGTTATACCCATAGATTAATACACCTCTCACCCCTCACCACAGAAGTCATCTTATGTACAGATAGTGATTAACACAGAAACCTGCAAATGGCAATGTTCTCATCCCTTAATAGGCATCCTATATGAAACTTCTGCCACTCAAGGCTTAGGGATCACTGCGGAAGAGGGGGCAGAAAGATTATACGGGCCAGTGGTGGATGACCGTAAGGAAATACAGTTTTCTAGACTGGTCAGTTACTCATATGAACTTGCAGCCATGGAGAACGCGTCCACCATTCTCATGAAAGCTCAAATCAGACAAAATTCCAGCATAGACAGGGGGAAGTGGGTAAGAAATCCCAACCCAGCCTGAGGAACTTTTGGCAACGGATGGCTGCTGGGATGGGGAGAGGGTTTTCCTGTAGCTCCAGCTGGCCTGGACCTCCTTATGGAAACTAGACTGGCCTCAATGTCACAGTCATTCACCTGCCTCTGCCTTCCAAGTGCTGGGATTAAAGGCATGTGTCGCCACACCCAACTGATTCTAAAACATTTTAAGTCTCTCTTTTTTTTTTTTTTTTTAAATCTTTGAAGTATTCACTTTTCATTTGACAAACAGTAAAGAATCCATTCTTTTTAAAAAACAGAAAACAAATAGTTAAGACATTTTGTGTATCCAAATATGAAAAGCAGTTTAGTGACATCTTTGAATTCACAGTGTTTTTTTATTCCTTTCCCAATTAAGAGTTGAGTGAGTAGGTGAGTGAAGGAGGGAGACAGAAAGGAGGGAAGAATGTCCTGAGAGAAGACTTGATGCATGGATTTGAATTCAGGACACATGAAAAGGGATCTATCTTAAAGCATTATATCTTTTTTTTTTAATTTTATTTATTTTTGTATGTGTATGAATGTATTGTCTGCATGTAGGTCTGTGCACCCGTGTCGTGCAATGCCGCGGAGGTCAGAAGAGGGTGTCGGATTCCCCTGGAACTGGAGTTCTCCTGGAATTGGAGTTACAGACGGTTCTTAGCCGCCATGTGGGTGCTGGGGATCGAACCCGGGTCCTCTGCAAGAGCAGTCGGTGCTCTTAACCGCTAGGCTATCTCTCCAGCCCCAAGCATTATATCTTAATATATCTTATTTTGTATGTATTACCCAATTTCCATAACTTCTTCATGTGGCACATTAAATTGATATCTTTCCTTTGAAATTTATGTTTTAAGTGATTGTAATAGAGATAAAAACTTAATTAAGACATTTTCCACAAATATTTTGCATTCATGACAGTGTAAGAGGGGTGCTGCCAAGTGCTGTCAGTGTTGATTTGGTTTATTGAGCAAAGCAAGACTGTGAATGGTTTGAAAGTAAGAAAACTGGAGCCAATGTTTTTTAAGGTGGAGGTTGAAAGGTTTCAGTTATATGCCTCTTAAAGGCCATAACACCAACATTCATGCCTGTATTCTTTACCAAAGCACGTCATATGGCTGAATCAGTGGAATGGGACTTAACAGTTTGCCCAAGAGAGGACAGAAAATGAAGTTTGCTAATCCACAGAGTATTTTACCATAGAGTGTGCTTTCAGGTCTTACCACAATTGGGGAATTTCATGCTTTTCCCTATGGATTGCCTTTCTATTAGTACTACTATTAGAGTCCTGGGTTCACTTACATTTAAGAAGCCACTGAAAATTTCAGATGTAGCATATTAGCTTTCTATTACTGTATAAAGATTGCCACATCTAGTCATTTAGTACAGTAAGCATTTATCATGGGGATGTGTTTATGGGTGAGGAATTCAGGCATAGTTTAACTGCGTTTTCTGACCAAGGTCTAACCGGCCACAGTGAAATTCTTCTCCATACAGTGATCCTTTCAGGAGTGTGGGGTCTCTTCAAAATTCACCTTTGCATTGACTTTGGTTCCTTGTGGTTTTAGGTCTGAGAATTCTTCCATCCTACTGACTTGGCTTCTATCAGTTTCTAGAGGCCCCTGAAATTCCTTCCTACACAAATTATGTCCAAATCCCTCACAACATAAGACACCTTCTTCAAAGCCAACATGAAGATTCTGTCATTTCAGCCTGCTCCATGGGGGTCTTAGATGATGTAACAGAAGCATGTATGGTTCTCTATCACCTTCACCACAAAGCCTAAGGGAATAATAGTCCCCACCTTTGCCAAATACTCGGCGGCTAGATGGAAACAGTGTGTGACTGAGTTTCAGCTTAGAGTTCTGTCTACCAAACAGGATAGTTTCCCTGTCCAAAGCCACAACTCCAATCCTTTTGCCTCTTGGGAAAATTTTGTCTATCTTCAGAAATTCTGGCTTAGAAAAGAGAAATTGACCACCCTTCACTCACAATGTTAGAAAGCAGTAGGTAATCAATCAATTAGTGACAACAAGAGCAATCTAAACATCAGAAATGTTGGAGAAATCTTAATCTGAACTCCCCAAATGTTATCGTTGGTGTAGAAATGGGTAGCTTCTTTAAAAAAGAAAGAAAAGAAAAAAATATAACTAACAGTAACACCTAGATTTTAAAATCATGCCCAGCTCATGTTTGACAATCCTTCTGATAGCCCAAATACTATAAATTTAGTTGACGATAACAGAACAGATGGAAAAACATATGGCTTGTAGGTAGTGTGTGGTGGTTGATATTTGCGGTACATTAGGGGAATTTATTTTATTTTGTCTCTTTTCTTGTGTAACTTTGTGATATTTTATCAAGTGAATTATATATGCCTTTTGACTTATTTCTGTAGCAGCTATTAAACTCTCTTGTGACTTGAGCATAATATATTTTTTTAAAGTTGGCTTTATAATTACCTCACAGCAGGAATTTAAGTACATAAGCAAGATGGCTTTCATTCAGGAAAATATTTTTCAGTTATTTGACATTGTGTGGAATCCTTAAACAAAGATTAAACAGGTAAAAGAGGTGAGCATGTAAGAAGATTGATTTGACAAAAGACCCATAAAGGTCAGTTGAAGTAATATTTAGATTAGAACCTGTATTTAAAAGTACACCTAAAGCCCATAGTTCTAGGTTTAATATTAATCTTTATAACTTCTCATTTTTTGCAAATAAAATTTTGTCAAAAATCAGCTATGCTGAAAATACTGTTTTGATCCTGTTAGAAGGATAAAGGAAGTTTAATGAAAAGAAAAAATGCATAAATACATTTTCATATATGACCTTTAGCTTGATATTTTTAGGTTAGACAGTGGCCTTGGAAGCCCTGTGTTGCTTTGAAGTTTATTTGAATTGAAATGCAACTTTCAGATGCTTGCCTGCTAGTAATTCTATGACATATTTTTAAAGCTAGGTGTTTACTTTTAAAGGATTTAAAACATGCATATATAATGAAAAAAGATTTCTCTTAAGAGGGAGTATAGGATAAAGGTAGGCTTTAGCAATTGAACAGACATTAAATAAATGTGTGTGAAAATTCCAATTGCTGCTGGCTACTTAATATATCTGCATTGAAGCCACTTTGTGATTTCTTGGTCATACTTCTTCTAAGGAATTTTTTCATTTTCTGCAAATGACCTTTATTTCTTTGCTTTGCCTCTGATATCTGTATATGATCTTGAATTCTCAGTTATCTTTGGGAATGAAAGATTTTCTTTGGATTCCATCTATATTATCTGTCAATTGAATTTTATCAGTTCTCTTTGTTGCCCCAATTTTGAGTTCTCTTTCATATACACAAAATCCATTAACATAGGCAAAAAAGAGATAAATATAAATTGGCTTATTTTCCATAAACATCTTCCTGTCATGTACTTCTGCCCCCTTTAACAATGACCAAACACAGTGGAATGATACAGTTAGGCAAATTTTAAACTTCCAATTAAAAGTGCCTTCAGTTTTAACTAACTGCTAGTGTTTCCTTTGAATTATTATAAATGGCTCAATCTAACATGATTTGCTTTTTTAACATACAGATTTTATTTTTAGAACAGTTGTATATTCACAGCACAATGAATGGATGAACGGCAAGTGCAGAGATGGCTCTTGACTTCCTGCAGCAGCGCATGCTCAGTCTTTTTGTGATTATCATTTACCAGAGAGGTGTGTTCATTTAACTGTTCAGCTCATGGGTGCAGTCTGAGGATAGTGGTTCTCATTAGGGTTTTCTCATGGAGTATACACTCTATTGGTTTAAACAGATTGTATAATTGCATTCATCTAAACACTGCATATCTTAGAGAGCATTTTCACCATTCTAAATATCCTCTCTGCTCTTATTCACACCCCCCTCCAGCCCTAGATCCATTCATACTTTTACTCTCTCCACAGTTTTCACTTTTCTATAATACTTCAGAATATAAAATAGTTAGAATTATGACACTTGTCTTTTTAGAATTGCTTCTTTCAGTTACTAATATGCATTTAAATTTCTTCCATGTTGTTGATTCATGTATTGGTAACTAATTTCTTTTTAATGCTGCTTAGTATTGCATTGTGTGAATGCACCAGTTTATTCACCCATGGACTTATGAATATCTTGGTGGCTTGCAAGGTGGGCAATTATAAACAAAGCTGCAAAAATGTCTGTGGCCAGGGTTTTCAACCCCATGTGATAAGAGTGTACTGATTTGTAAGGAGCTGCCAAACTGTCTTGCAAATTGGCTGTGTGACTGTATTTCTACCAGCAGTGATTAGAGAATTGAGTGCCTGTTGTTCTAAGCTGATGTCATGATAGGTAATGGGACTGTTCAGAGGGGCCCTTGTGGTCCTATAGCCTCCTCATTATCACTGTCCTCAATCAGAGAGGTGTACATCTTAGAGTGGAGAAAGCCTTATGATAGGCCATTATCAGCATCCTTTGGCTGTCTGGGCTCTAGACTGGGGCCATTTCAATAGGTGTTTGTAGGACATCATTGCTGTTCTAATTTATGAAATATGATGAATTTTTCAGAGATCCATTTCCCATATTTGTATATTCATTAGTGATATTTTTTTAGTCTTTCTTCTAGTTGAGTATCTCCTTTGCAAACATTCTTTCCAGTCCTTGGTTTATCGTCTCATTCCCTTGACTGTGGTTTTTGCAAAGCAGATAATTCAATTTTATAAAGTCTAATTTATCAGTGCATTCTTTATGTCCCATATCTTTGTTTCTAGTTCCAAAAAAACACCATAAAATTAAGGTAATTTCATTTTTTTCCTATGTTATCTTGCAAGAGTTTAATAGAATTACATTTCACATTTAGTTCTGTGATTCAGTTTAGAAAGGTTTTGTGAAGAGTATAAATTGGTACCTACATTCTTTGCCTTCTTCTTTCCTTCCTTCCTTCTTTCCTTCCTTCCTTCCTTCCTTCCTTCCTTCCTTCCTTCCTTCCTTCCTTCCTTCCTTCCTCCTTCATTGTTTTATTTGGTTTTCATTTGGGTATGCATAGTCTTTTTAGATGTCAAATTATTCCAGCATGATTTGTTGAAATAATTCTGATTACTTAAATCTTATAATTTTACAATAGCATATCTAATTCTAGTTACATGTAGTTAGTATTTATTGCTTCTTATTCAGCTAAGTTTTATGTATTTTTAATAATTTAAAATAGCCGGGCGTGGTGGCACACACCTTTAATCCTAGCACTTGGGAGGCAGAGGCAGGTGGATCTTTGTGAGTTCAAAGCCAGCCTGGTCTACAGAGTGAGTTCCAGGACAGCTGGGACTACAGGGAGACCCTGTCTCGAAAAGACCAAAAACAAATTTAAAATAATACTATTATTAAAACGTAGAGTAACTTGATAATCTCTGATTGCTTTTGCATTTCATCACTGCTAATGGCTCTTGTGAAGACATCACTAATGTGGGTCATTCATCATTGATTTCACCCATGCTTCCAGCCCAGAAACATAAGTCGTCTCCTGTAAAGGTGTTCCGCAATTTCCTTACTCCTGTATTTATTCCTTACAGATAATCTTTGTTCTCATCTAATTACCTTTCTACTGTAATGTCCCTCTCCCTACTCAGTAAAGATGAGTGGGTTAATTAAAAATGAATGGGTTAATTAATATCTAGCAGACGAAGTTCATGACACCTTTAGGCATAAAAAACTTACAGTAAAGGCCAGTGTTTCTAACCACCTTCATTTATTTGTGAAGTAGTCTCATGGCATTCGAAGTGGACCAAATAAGTAAGAACTAGCTTAATGCTTGATGGATGCCGAGGAATCCCCATACAGGCTTGTGGGGAGAAATGGCAGAGATTACTTGGTCTTGAAATTGTCCTTACCTCAAACTTTTCTTGTGGCTATCAAATCCCATAAATAAATGAATGCTTATTTGCTAAGCACAGTTACAGTCTTTATTTGTATCATGGTTGTCAGCCCCAAATCATGTTATTAATACAAGTTAGAGATCAGTCACTCTGATGTTGCTATGCCTCGATCGTGTGTTTGCTCTTAAATATAAACTAACAGGATATATGGACAAAGCTAGGCTCACTTGAAATGAATCTTTTCCTCTTTTAGTTTATGTTGTATATTTGGTATATAATAAAGTTCATGTGTTTCAGACTGAGTATTTTTAGAGAGTGCCCTTTTAATTTACTTGTTTTAGACATATAAATATTTTTATGATTCCAAAGTTAAAACTATGTAAAAAAGTTTATTACTCAAGCTGGGCATGGTGGTACACATCTTTAATCCCAGCACAAGGGAGGCAGAGGCAGGCAGATCTCTGAGACTGAGGCCAACCTGTGCTACATAGCAAGTTCCAGGGCTATAAGAGAGACCCTGTGTAAAAATAAATAAATAAATAAATAAATAATAAAAGTGTTTTACCTGTAGTCTCACTTCTACCCCATTTGCCATACTTGTTATCTCAAGGATTACTACTGTCATTACTTTTTGGCATATACTGCTGGCGTTCTTTTCTCTTTTTGCAAATGTAATTAATACATGTATAGCTGTTTATACATGTCCATATATAATATATAGTAATGTACGTATGTAAGAGCATATATAACAAGTATACATTAGAAACTCATTGTACATATATGTATACATATATGCATATATAAAAACATATGTTATGCATATCATATTATATTAACATGTGCATACATATATATGCACACAGAAAATATATGATTTTAGATCTTGTCTCTTTTCACTTTGCAATATGCCTAAAAAATTACCCATCTTAGTATATAAATCTCTTTATTTTTTCCTTTATGAATGTCAATATTTTCCATTGTTTAATTATCTTTGTCTATGGACACAAAGGCAGTTTCCAATACTTTTCTATTGTAGAGCGTAATGCAGTAAAACTGCTTCTTGTTGTTGTTTTAGCTTATCTTCTTTTTAAAGCCCCAAATTTTAGAGTATTGCTCTCTGAATAATCCTATTGGCTTTTTTAAGGAGGAAGAGTAATTATTCCTTCCCTTCACGACCACTTTGGGATTATCATATACACCTACACTTTTAGGTGCCCTCTATTTTTAAACTTTCCTATATTTTACATGAATCTGGGGTGGAGTCATAAATAGTTTGTGGCTTCTTTTATAACCTATGAATCTGGGGTATCATATAGTATGCTTATGGTTTGTGCTAATCATTCTCATCTATAAGTTTCTGCTAACTGCCCATTTTTTTATGAGTCAAAGTGGATGTTGGTTCAAAGGTTCTGTTGATTATTAATTGAGAAAATATTTATGAAATGTCTCCTGCATATGATGCTGTGCAGAATGTAGAATCGTGAACAAGTGGGTCTCCTAATGAAATTTTTTGTTGTGTTTGTGGTTAGCCAAGTGCCCTAAGATAAAGAAACTTTAAATTTTGGGAATCAGGTATTTTTATCTGAAAAATGGGAACCATAATTCCTATTTTGATTGTTTCATGAGACTCGTGAAAGAAGCAACTGCTGTGATGAATGTGAAATAGCTTGCTAAAATAGAAGTGCTGTAAACCCTATAGAACAGTTGTCGTTTCGTCAGTAGTATATGCTCTTAGGTATTTTGCTATTATCTTCCCCAGCAGACTTAGCTGAGAAACACGAGTGGAATCATTGTTTTATATTCCCTCAAAGCAGCTGGTAGAGGGGGATAGACATTGAATTTATGAATCATTTTGTTTTACTGAGTCTCATACCATGGGTCTCAAACTCAAATTTCTACAGAGGCTTATGAAGAACATAAACCATGGGAAGAAGTAGGGAGAAAATGGCATCCGAACCAGAGAACAAATTCTGAGCCTGAGCCTAACGCATTCAAATTCAAGTCCAAAAACAACACAGTGAAGTAAACAAACAACGGAAGAAGGCTGTGTCCAGAAGACTTTATGCTCACTGTGAACTAGGTTTTGATTTACTTATTTAATCGTTATTTACTATTTTTATTTCATGTGTATGAGGATATTGTTTGTATGTAGATAGGTGTACAAATGTAACGCACCCGTATCTCTGAAACCAAAGTTAGAGACAGTTGTTAACTGCTATGTGGGTCCTGAAAATTGAACCTGGGTCCACTGCAAGAGCAGCTGATGCGCTTAACCGCCGAGCCATCTCTCCATCCCCATCCCCCCACCCCCACCCCAGGAGCCAGGTTTTATCTCAATGATGTATTTGGGAAAGAGGAAGCATTTCTTTGCCCCGTTCATATGCTGGATAACCTTAATGATGTGAAATCATGATAACAGCCAAATCATCCCATTAATGACCACTGAACATGAAAATACTAACAAGGTTATAGCTTATATTTTACTAGTGAAAATTTTATTTATATGATTTCTATAATACGTGCTATGTTTTTCCTAGTGGAAGAAATACTAAGATATGGCCTCTGAGCTTATCATGGGCATGCCTTTATTTTGTGTTTCTTTATGTGACACTTGTCCTACTAACTGGGACCCAAGGGCCCACATTTATCTTGTAGATATTATCTTTCATTTCACTGGTGATATTTCATTTTTTGCCTGGTTCCTGTTAGATCCGGGGCCACATTTGTCCCTCACTTCCAAGACGGTATACTAACTAGATCTATTGTTACACAGATACCACAGTCTAATTTTGAATTTAGCATTTTCTGTAACTCCTCATTCTTCCTTCTCCTAATTTACTGTTCCTTATTATGTTTGTCTTGTGCATCCTTGTAAATGACCTCATAACCTTGTTGAAAAGCTGAGGTATAGGTGACAGAAATCCTGAAGTAAGAATGTAATAGGTCCTTGTTCTTTCCAGTAAAGCAATGCGATCGGCTGGCTGAATATGTACGTAGGAGAATGAAAAGTCTGTTTTCTAGTTATTCAGTAATCTTCTCTTATTTCCCCCCTACTACGTTTTTGAAAGAAGAAATTCTGTTCAGAAGTCCTTTAAAAGAATTTTTTTAAAGGACTTATGAAATTCTTTTTTTTTTAATTTTTATTTATTTCTGTATGTATATCAATGTACTGTCTGCATGCAGGTCTGTGCACCCGTGACATGCAATACCACAGAGGTCAGAAGAGGGTCTCGGATTCCCCTGGAACTGGAGTTCTCCTGGAATTGGAGTTACAGACGTTTCTTAGCCACCATGTGGATGCTGGGAATCGAACCCGGGTCCTCTGCAAGAGCAGTCGGTGCTCTTAACCGCTAGGCTATCTCTCCAGCCCCAGAACTTATGAAATTCTTTTAAAGGACTTATGAACAGAATTTACAAGAAAAAAAAAGCCATACTTTATTTAACACACTTACATTAAAGCTTCTAAAAGTCTGATTGATTAGAATTTCTTGTTTATGGAGACCAGAAATGTTGCAGATCCGGAGCCAAATGATCTTAGCCATCTTTAGTCTCCGTAATAGCTATTCTTCGCTGTGTATTGGACCTACTATGCTTGTGACTACCAGTAAAGCCTTTTGAAATGTGTTACCATTAATTTTCACCACCCCAAAGCTACAAATGTCATCAGGTAACACCTGAGACTAGAGGAGAGATTTTCACTCGCTTTGCTGTAACCTGCTCACCTGATGCTCCCATCAGGTATTTGCAGTGCTTTCATATGGCTTTTTTCTTTTTTGTTGGTAACTATAAAAGCTTCCACAAACTATTTCTACACTGGAGTATGGTGCTTGAAGCAAATCCATGTTCTTGGGCCATGTTCATTCATATTTTGCTTGAGAATTAACCATCTCTTAATCTCTTTAAGAAGAGACCAGTTTTTTGTTTGTTTGTTTGTTTAGTTGGTTGGTTTTTGTTTGTTTTTTGTTTGAGATAGGGTCTTTTTATAGCCCAAGCTAGCTTGGAACTTGCTATGTAGACCAGGCTGGCCTGGATCTCACAGAGATCCACTTGCAGAGCTCTGCCTCCCAAGTGAGTGCTGGGATTAAAGGTGTGCGCCATCACGACCCCCTGGAGAACTGTGTTTTGATCAACAGACTTCCATTACCTTCATTGTTATTTCTCATCTTTTTCCGTCTCTTCATCAGAGACTCATGATGTTTGTATTTCTTAGTCTAGTCTTTTTTTTTTTTAATTTTGCTGGTCATATATTTAACTGTAATCAATGAGTTGCAAATGGAAGTGGTTGGGTAAATCACTTCTGAGCCAAAACATTGATTTGTTTATGCCAGACCCTTCAATGAACTTTCTCTTTGCTGTCAGCATGCAACATTTGGCATGATCTCTTCTCTGTTTTCTAAGGTACCTCACTGTAAACCATGGTTAATTGTATTATGCCACAGTTTAGAATATTTTGCTATCTTGAATGTACCAAGAGATATAAAGACAATCTACAACAAACCAAGCATTAGAGTCCTGAACTGAATGTCAGTTATGTTTGCTTCTCACCGGGTAGTGAGGAGGCAAACAAGATTCCAAGAATAGACCAAATCCAAATAGATTTTATAAATTGCCTTGGAATTCAAAAGGAAAAAAACACTAATAAAATCATTCAAAAACAAGAAATATAATCTTGCTGAAAGAGAAGTCTATTTATACCTGAACGTTTCCACAGCTCAGCTTTGCTTATATTGAAATCAAGAACAATGAAATAATTGCTCTCTGTGACAACTTGAATATCTGGATAATATGTTTATACACTTTTCATCAATCCTGAGTTTGTGATGCTTCCTATGGCTAGAGGTGAATGTGGATCTGGAGGGAAATAATGGATGGATTTAACCCTCATTTGCTTTGACTCGACAGGCAATTTTTACATTTTCAGAGACTCAAGGATGTTATTTGGAGAAATTGCTCAAGGATAAAGGTATCCCACCAGGCAAAGGAGGATTTTACATTTTGAGATATCTCTTCAATTTCCAGTTTGCAGGTGGACTGGAGGAGGCAAAGGGTTGAAATGTCTGGGTGATATCCCTTACTAAGAGCAGCACACCCACCTGGAACCTCAGCAGTGAGCAGACTCTCAAATGAAGCAGACTGCCTCACATGCCTTCTTGTCACTGAAGCATTTTGGAAGGAAACATTGAAGAGTGCCTGCGTCCTCTTCTGAGGACCTGTGTTCCCTTCCCAGGGCCTACATTCTCCTGTGAGCTCCTGCACCCTTCCCAGAGGACCCATAATCCTGCTCTCAGGGGGTGATTTTCATCAGATACTTCAGATACTTCTGTATTTCTTGGGGTAAATGCCTGGATATTACTTTCAAATATCTAGCCTTGGAAAAAGATGATTATTCCTCTTAATTTTCAGGAAAATGAAATTATAAATGGTACTACAGTATGACCGAGGCAAGCCCAGATCAGAGTTCAACATGGACCTCTAGAAGCAAAAGGTGTTCATCTCTCATTAGGGATATTTAGGAATCCCTAATATTGAGTTTTCCTTTATGCTGTGGGGTATCAAACCTATGACTCTACAGATGTGGAGAGGAATTCCACCAGTGAGCTACATGCAATCCCAATCCACAGACTCTGACATTCTTGATGGGGATTGTATTTAAAAGGGAAGAAACATAGAAAATTTAATTTCATACTACACTTTTGTTATTCCTTACAAAAGATAACTATATCATCCTATAAACTGAGAAATTTTCTTTTGAGTGTTGAAGTCAATATCAATACTTTCACTAGCAGTTTTAAAATATTTAATATTGCCAGCAAACTCTTTATAGCTAGTTGCAAAGCAAACAACAAATATACAATCTCACCACTCTACCTTATTTTCCACTTCATAGCTACAAGTGATATACTAATTTAATCTTATCTATATACATAAAGCATACTTCCTGTGAATTCTAAATTTCACTAAAATGCAGAGCTATACAAAAGTGTTAATTACAGCATTGCTTATTGTAGCAAGATATTAGGAGATATCTACACTTATAAAAATAGGCCTGGGGTTGATACTTTTCAGTATAGCTACATAAAGCAGTTATACGCTCAGTACAGTTACGTATTTCAGAAGGAGACTACAGGGGAGTGTAGCTTCATGGCAGAACACTTCTCCAGCATGAAGAGTTTTCCACCCTGGGTTTAATCTCTATCACTGAAAAAAAAAAGTAGAAGAATCTAAGGAACCTCTATTTCTCCAAAGAAAATGTGCTAAAATACTTTACTAAAAATCAGATTAAAATTTAAAAGATAAATTTAGATTTTAGTCCAGATCTTCTTTTTTAAAGCCAGATTAATTTCTATCTGGTTTTGATATCTTCACTTACATATTTGCAGGCAACATGGCCCTTGCTGCATGAAGTAAGTCTGTTCCTCTAGTGCTTTCCACTTCAGTAAACAAGTCTACTCCTTCCTGATGAGTCACCAAAGGGGTACTTTGCACCTTTCACACCCAGGGTTCACCTGCTCCCCATCCATTTATGGCCAAATATTGTTTCCAGCTCAGATTTCCAAGCAGATTATGCCTGTCTCTGCTTCGGAACGGTTCCATCTCAGCTCAGCGCTCCACCACCTTGTGCATGGTCCAGTGCAGTTTCTTGGGGACTTTGGATTGGTCGTTTCTTCTATAGAAATTAGAGAGAGGACAAGTCAGTGTGACAAGTGAGATGTTCCTGATTCACAGAGATTGCAGTGACCTGGTCCCTTGCCCCTCATCTTGGGCCTGTCCTCTCATTCCCCCTTGACTCCAGCTTTTCCTCCTCGAGCCATTCTCATCTGTTGTTTATTGCCTTAGTGCTATATTAATTTGCAGTCTTTGCTCTCTTCCTGGATGCCTTCTCTGGTTTTCATTTTTAATTTTGGTACTCTCTTTAGATGTTAGTTGAAGCTTTTTTAAAATTACATTTTATTATCATTGCAGCAGATTCATAAAACAACATCCTGAAGCCTATAAGACTCTATTTCTTTTTTTAATTACTTCTTTACTTTTTTCATTTTTTAACAATAAGTAATAGTTTATGAGTACAAGCATCCTTCATGTAAAACCAATTTGCAGGCAGTTGTGCCCAAACTCACACAGCCCATGGGTCCCACCATCCAGCTGGGGGGGGCTTGTATGTTCAATCAAGATGATCAGATGACTGTCCAGACTATATTGCTGTAGTTTTGCCATTCACCCCAATCGCAGCCCTTACATTATATCACGCCCCCTCTTCCACAGATTGTTCCCTAGGCTTAGAAAAGGGGCACAGGTGGATGAGAGGCAAAACAGTCTATTTTCTCTGGAGCTGTTGTCTTGGACTCTGGTCAATTCCGGCTGTTTCCTTTCATGGGCTGACAGTTTGTCCAGGAATAACCTTTCAATCCTACTAATGAAGCACAAGCAATTAGATATATAGGTATTTAAACAGTACTAATTGTTATGGTAGGTTACTTTGGTATAGACACAGATGATTGGATGGTATGTTAATCCATGAATTACGTTTTTTCTGTAAAATATGACAGGGTATTACTGTGGCTTATAACATCTCCTAACCACTAGAGGATGTAAGCTTGTGGCATCAGCCATGGGTTATTCCTCCAAGGAGAGAGCTAATAGCCAATTAGATTTGGGATATACAGGCATATGGCTGCCACTACTGCACAGTATTTCCAGGCAGGTGAGGTGTAGCTGGTGCTGATGGAGGAATCTTGCTTGACTCAAGGAGACCTATATATGCTTTATTGGTTTAGTGGCCTTTGGTAACACTCTCTGGTATTCCAGAGACCAACTGTACACTTGCAAGTGTGGTCTCAATGCATCTTTCCCATGCTTACATCAGGTCTTTGACAGCAGGGCCTTATCACCTCTCTTCTTGCAGGTATCCCAGTTTACAGGCAAGAAGCCTTTATATTTTGGGGGGGATTGGATCCCCTGGCCAACATCTCCTTGGTAGAATAATCCATTGCTGATATCAGAGCTCTCCTGTATTAATATATTTTGCTTAAATGCAGAGATTAAGGAGACTTTAGTATTATATTTGGATCTGAATAGAGAATAATCCTTTTCACAGTTCCTATGTCTATTAGTCAATTAAAGAAGGCAGTTTTATAAGAGAGTACCTCTATAACAGTTGGCTCCAATTTACAGTTAGAGAATGACCTCATCATCATCATATTTCTCCTTGTTCTATGGGGGGAAGGTAAGAAAGTCTCTCGTATTAATACCTTTGCAGCACCTAGAAGGTAAGTTTCCTTAGGACTCATTATAAACAGTTGTTACAAGTAGGATCCACAGAGGGGTTTGATGTCTGTATGGGCCAACCTTTCTGCTGGCACTTCCTGGTACATCCTACACAATGCAAAGCTGTATCTTTTCTTTCTCAGCCGTTAAGTTGGTGACATTTTGACCTGTTAGAACATACAAATCTTTGCAAGGTTTTTGACAAAAAGTTTCAAATCTATTTGTATCCCCCTTTTTTATTCTAGGTTTTTGTTTTTTGAGCCATGAGTCTCAAAAAGGCAGTTGTATTATACATACCTATAGGGTGGAATCAAGGCCCAGATTTCATCAAATTCACCCATGCTGTTTTGGGTGACTATATGTGATTAACTTGGGAAGCAAACTTAATTTTTAAGTTAATTCATCCTATAGGTGAAAGAGAATGCTACAAGGTGATACTGTTCAACAGAAAAATTATAGAGAACATTTGTATGTGCTAATCCCAAAGTTATTGTTATACAGATTTTAAGTAAAACAAATGTGGACAACAGCAATTTATATCTCCAATTAACTCAGATGCATTACCGTATTTATCTGAGCCTTTAAACCAATGTTGTTTAATATACACATATTTACTTTTACTAAGTCCTAAGACTCCAGGTAACCTGTAGACAGAGTCTGGGCAAAACTGGATACTCGTTGAGCTCACATCAATTAAATACGTATTAATAGAATATACACCCATGTCCCTCTCACATCCTTCCCACCTTTCCTTATTCACGATTTCAGTTTTCTGATGCAGTCTTTCTGTTGTTGTTCTTTTAATATGCATCCCTCTCCACAAGAAATATTTATAACTGGGTTATTGGCACTAGCATCCACAGGTGAGGGATGCCATTTGTCGTTTGTTTTTCTGGTACTGTGTTACTTCACTTAACATAATGTCTTCTAGCTCCATCCATTTACTTGCAAAGTTCATGATGTTGTCTTTCTTTACTGCTGCATAGAACTCCAATGTGTACATGTACCACATTTTCTCTATCCACTCATCAGTTGAGGGGCGTTTGGGTTGGTTCCAGCTTTTTTCTATTGTGAACAGAGCTGCAATAAATATAGCTGTGCATGTATTTCTGCAGTAAGATGAGTCTTGTGGATATATGGCCAGGAGTGGTATGACTGGGTCAAATGGCAAGCTCATTTTGAGTCTTCTAAGGGTTCTCCACACTGCTTTCCATAGTGGCTGTACAAGTTTACATTCTCACCAGCAATGGATGAGTGTTCCCCTTTCCCCACAACCTCTCCAGCACTTGATATCGTTTGTTTTCTTGATCCTGGTCAGTCTTATTGGAGTGAGATGATATCGTAAAGTGGTCTTAATTTGCATTTCCCTAATTATTAGTGATATTGAACAGTTTTTTTTTGATCATTCTTTAATTTTATTAATTTTTTTAAATTTATTTTTATTGATGCTTCGTGTATTTTATACATCATTTTCCAATTCAGTTCAGGCATATATCCCCTTCCCTTCCCCCCCTTGAACAATTTTTAAGATGTTTCTCAGCCATCTCTAATTCCTCCTCTGTGAAGTCTCTATTCAGTTCTTTGCTCCATCTTTTGAGTGATTCATTTGTTTTCTTTCTTCTTTGTTTTTTGAGTAGCTTGTATACTCTGGAAATTAATGCTTTGTCAGATGTATCTGCTGTGAAGGTTTCCTCCCACTCTGTGGGTCTTCTCCTCACTTCCTTTATTGCTTCCTTTGATGTACAGAAGCTTTTGAGTTTAATGAGGTCCCATTTGTCAATTGTCGATCTTATTTCTTGTGCAGCTGCTGTCTGATTTAGGAAGTCTTTTCCTACACCTATGTCTTGTAGTCTGCTGCCAAGCTTCTCTTCTATCACCTCCAGAGTTTGGGGTTTCACGTTGAGGTCTTTGGTCCATCTGGAGTTGACCTTTGTACAAGGTGAGAGGTAGGGGTTTAATTTCATTCTTCTACAAGTGGTGATCCAGTTTTGCCAGCACCACTTGCTGAAGATGCTGTCTTTCTTCCATTGTGTCTTCTTGGCCCCCTTGTCAAATATGAGGTGGCTGAAATTGTATGAGCTCAGGTTTGGATCTTCAGTTTTATTCCATTGGTCAACTGGTCTGTTTTTGTGCCAGTACCAGGCTGTCTTTATGACTATAGCCCTATAGTATAGTTTGATGTCTGGTATAGCGATCCCCCCTGTATTGCTCTTTTCACTCAGGGTTGCTTTGGCTATTCGGGGTCTTTTGTTTTTCCAAATGAAATTGAGGATTTTTTTTTCCAGGCCTGTGAAGAAACTCTTGGGGATTCTGATTGGGATCGCATTAAATCTGTACACTAGTTTGGGTAGGATGGACATTTTTACTATATTTATTTTCCCAATCCATGAGCATGGGAGGTTTGTCCATCTTCTGATGTCTTCCTCAATTTCCTTTTTCAGGGGTTTAAAATTTTTGTTGTAGAGATCCTTGGTGTCTTTGGTTAGGTTTGTTCCTAGGTATTTTATTGTTTTTGAGGCTATTGTGAGTGGGAAGGTCTCCTTGTAGTCCTTCTTCAATTGCTTGTTGTTGGTGTACAGAAAGGCTACTGATTTTTCTAGGTTTATTTTGTATCCTGCCACTTTACCAAAGCTCTTAATCGTTTCTAGGAGTTTTCTGGTGGAGTTCTTAGCATCCCTTAGGTAGACAATCATATCATCAGCAAAAAGGGATAGCTTGACTTCCTCTTTTCCAATTAGAACTCCTTTAATTTCCTTTTCTTGCCTTATTGCCCTAGCTAGGGTTTCTAGCACTATATTGAAGAGGAGTGGTGACAGGGGGCAGCCTTGCCGAGTTCCTACCTTTAAGGGGAATGCTTCTGTCATTTCCCCATTTAGGATGATATTGGCTGTGGGTTTTCTGTATATGGCTTTGATTACATTGAGGAATGATCCCTCCAGACCAATTCCCTCCAGGACTTTAAACATGAAAGGGTGCTGGATTTTGTCAAAGGCTTTCTCCGCATCAATTGAGATGATGGCGTGGTTTTTGTCCTTCAGTCCATTGATATGTTTGATGATGTTTATTGATTTTCGTATGTTGAACCATCCCTGCATGTCTGGTATGAATCCAACTTGGTCATGGTGGATGATTTTCTTGATGTGAGTCTGTATGCGATTTGCCAGAATCCTGTTTAGAATTTTGGCATCTGTGTTCATTAGGGAGATGGGTCTATAGTTCTCCTTTTTGGTTGTATCTTTCCCTGGTTTTGGTAGTAGCGTAATGCTGGCTTCATAGAAGGAATTTGGGAGAAGTCCCTCCATTTGTATCCTTCTAAACAATTTAAGTAGTAATGGTTGTAAGTCTTTACGAAATATTTTATAGAATTCTGCCGTGAATCCATCCGGGCCTGGGCATTTTTTGGTTGGGAGGCTACTTATTACATCTTCGATTTCTTCCTGTACTATTGGTCTGTTTAGGCTGTCGATCTCTTCTTGGTTGAGCTTTGGTGATTCCCAGGATTTCAGATATTCATCCATTTCTTCTAGGTTTTCAAACTTAGTAGAATATAAGTTTTTGAAGTAGTCCCGTATGATTGTCTGGATCTTTTCATTGTCTGTTGTGATATTTCCCCTTTCATCACAGATTCTATTGATTTGGAGTTGTTCCCTCTTTCTTTTGGTTAACTGGGCTAGAGGTCTGTCTATCTTGTTTATTCTCTCAAAGAACCAACTTTTGGATTCATTGATTTTTTGTATGGTTTTCTTTGTTTCTATTTCATTGATCTCTGCTCTGATTTTTGTTATTTCTTCTTGTCTGCTCCGTTTAGGGTTCATTTGTTGTTGTCTCTCAAGTATTTTTAGCTGCAGTGTTAGATCATTCACTTGTGCTCTTTCTGTTTTTTTAATGTAGGCACTTAGAGCTATAAACTTCCCTCTTAGGATTGCTTTTAAAGTGTCCCATAGATTTTGCTGTGTTGTTTTATCATTGTCATTCAGTTCCAGGAATGTTTTTATTTCTTTCTTTATTTCTTCCTTGACCCACTCATTATTCAGGAGAGTGTTGTTTAGTCTCCATGTGTTCCTGTAGGTTGTAGGGTTTATTCTGGTGTTGATATTGAGTTTTATTGCACTGTGGTCTGATAGAATGCATGAGATTATTTCAATCTTTTTATATTTGTTGAGTTTTTTCCTGTGTCCCAGTATATGGTCTATTTTGGAGAATGTTCCATGAGGTGCTGAGTAGAAAGTGTATTCTCTGGTGTTTGGGTGAAATATTCGATAGATGTCTGTGAGGTCCATTTGGTGTATTGTGTCATTTAGTTCAGATGTCTCTCTGTTTATCCTTTGTCCTGTTGATCTGTCTAGGGGACTTAATGGGGTATTGAAGTCCCCTAGTATTAGTGTGCTGGGGTTAATCTGTGCCTTGAGATCCTGAAGAATTGTCTTTATAAAGTTTGGTGCACCGGTGTTTGGTGCATATATATTTATGATTGTGAAATCTTCATCGTCAATTGTTCCTTTAATAAAGATGTAGTGGCCCTCTTTGTCTCTTTTGATTTCTTTTGCTTTGAAGTCTATTTTGTCTGATATTAGAATAGCCACACCTGCTTTCTTTTTGGTAC
Source organism: Rhizomys pruinosus (assembly GCA_009823505.1). Classification (NCBI taxonomy): domain Eukaryota; kingdom Metazoa; phylum Chordata; class Mammalia; order Rodentia; family Spalacidae; genus Rhizomys; species Rhizomys pruinosus. The sequence goes on along the minus strand of VZQC01015323.1, from coordinate 2,711,310 downwards.
CATTTGCTTGGAATACTTTCTTCCATCCCTTCACCTTAAGTTGGTGCCTATCCTTGAAATTGAGATGGGTTTCTTGTAGACAGCATATAGATGGGTTTTGTTTCCTAATCCATTCTCCCAGTCTATGCCTTTTGATTGGGGAGTTTAGCCCATTAATATTTAAGGTTACAATTGAAAGATGGATGTTGCTTCCTTTCACTTTATTATCCATTTGGACTTCTAGCCTTTGATTTTGCTCCTATGGTTATGTTTTTGTTAGTTTCTTTTCCTAGGTGTTTGAGGATTGTTGCTCCTCTCTTCTGCCCTTTGAATTGCTTCAAGTATTTTATGAAGAGTTGGTTTTCCAGACATGTATTCCATCATCTTGTTTATGTCATGGAAGATTTTTCTCTCTCCTTCAAGTATAGTCGACATTTTTGCTGGGTAAAGTATTCTGGGTTGGCATCCATAGTCCCTTAACACAGGGAATGCTTTGCTCCATGTTCTTCTTGCTTTCATGGTTTGAGGCGAGAAGTCAGTTGTAATTCTGATGGGTTTCCCTTTGTATGTGACTTGTTTTTCTTTTGTGGCCCTCAGAATTTTGTCTTTGTTTTGGGCATCTAGCATTTTAACTATGATATGGCGTGGGGTGTTTCTTTTCTGATCTTGTCTATTTGGGGTCCTATGTGCTTCTTGTATTTGTATGGGCTTGTCTATTTTTAGTTTGGGGAAATTTTCATCTATTATTCTGTTGAAGATCTGATCAATACTATTCTCTTGAGATTCTTCTCCTTCCTCTATTCCTATGATGCGGAGGTTTGGTCTTTTCATAGTGTCCCATATTTCCTGGTTGTTCCACTTTTGTGTATTTTTAAATTTTTCATAATCTTTATTTGAGCTTTTTAATTGCTCTGTGTTATCTTCCAGGTCTGATATTCTTTGTTCTGCTTCCTCCATTCTACTTCTGAGGCTTTTTCCTTTCCTTTCTTCTTGATTGGATGAGTGTTCTAATTCCTTTTTCATTTCATCCTGTGTTTTCTTTAGTATTTCCATTTCCTTTTTGAGCTTCTCAATCTCTTCTTGTTGCTTCTTACTTCGTTGGTTGGCTTCCTTTTTCAGTGTTTCTACTTCCTTTCGGGGTTTGTTTTTTTCTCCCTCTAGTTCTTTCTGGAGTTTGTCAATCTGTTCCTTTAGTTCTTACCGAAGCTTGTCATTGTATCCCTCTAGGTCATTTTTGAGTTTTTCATTCTCTCTCTTTAGTTCTCTGAATTCTTTATTTTCTTTAATTTCTCTGCATAGGTCTGCAATTATTCCTCTAAGATTTGTTCCTTGGGTCTTCTCCAAGGGGATCCTATTGTAGCTATCTCCTCCAGGTTTGGTGGAGCCTGGCTTGGATTATCCTGTGCCTTTCCCATGTTGTGCCTTCGTCGTGTCCCTGGCATGTGGGTTTCCCTTTTGTGGTTCAAATCACATACGTGTTTTCACTATGTTAGTGGATGGTTTTGCTTGCCTCCTTCCAATGCTTTTTTTTTTTTTCTTTCCTCCTCCTTGTTTATGGAGTATTGACTTTGTCTAGGTTTCAGGCTTGGAAACCTAAATCACTCTTGTCTTCCTGTTCTGAAGGTTCTCCAAAAAAAGTCCACTTGGATACTCTCTCACCAATTTCCATTGGCAGGGGGGACGGTATGCCTGACCTAGCCCACGCCCAGCTACCTGTCTGAGTGACTTCTGGGTTCCTCTGCCTCAGGAGCCAGCCTGCACAAAGCCGCAGAGGCACCAAACCCAAACCTGACCTTCTGGTCACTGGCTGCAAAGCCGAAGCGTGGTCCCGCCCAGACAGCCACCCCCTACAAGAGGGCTCAGACTTGCAACCCCCTTCCAGCAGCCCAGGAGACAATCTACCCCAAAGTCTACCTGCCTGAGTGACTTCTGGATTCCTGTGCCTCAGGAGCCGGCCCGCCAAGACTATTTCTTTATGGTCATTCACATCCTTCCCTGGTTCTTACTATCTGCAATGGTCCCTGAGCCCTCTGTGGGTGAAGTTTAATATACAAGTTTGGTCCAAGGATACACTCTCTGCATACTCTTATTCTCCATGCTTTGGCCATTTGTGTCCTTTTGTGTTCATGGCCCTCTGTTGCATGAGGGAGTGTTATTGATGAGAGTTGAGAGATGCATTACTGCTCTCTCTACTCCTTGCTCTACTGTGTCCCATGAACCTTAGGTGTAGAGGTTTATTGCAGATGCGTCACTTAGGGTTGGGCAGTTCACAATCTCTGTGTGACCAGTTGTGGAACTCTGTAATAGTCTCTGACTGTTGCAAAAGAAGCTTCTTTGATGAGTGGTGGCTGGAATACTTATATGTAAATACAAGGACCAATATTTAGCACATAGTAAGAAATTACATTTGTCTAGGGATGTGACAGCTTTGGGGATTTCTCTATGATGTATGACTTCTCATGTGTATTTGGCTGTGCTTACAGTGCCACATGTGAATTTCCTCCCATTGAGTGAGTTTTTTTTTTTTTTTTTTATTTTAATTTTTATTGATGTTTTGATTTTAAAAATTTTTCGTACATATTTTCACATTCAGATTCAGGCATATGTTCCCTTTCCCTTCCCCCCCACCTCCCACCCCATCCCCAGATCATGTATTCTGCCATAACTGTCCTGCATCTTTCAGGTTTTTTTTTTTCATTTTTTAGCTATAAGTGATAATCCATGAGTATAAGCATCCTTCGTGCAAAACCAATCTATAGACTGTTGTGCCCAAACCCCCACAGTCCCACCATTGAGTGAGTTTTAAGTCGAATTAGGTAGCCATTGATTGCCCAAAGACAAACATGCCACTACTGCCCCAATATAGACTTTATAGACCTTAACAAAAATGACAGAATGCATGAAAGCCTGTGGGGGGATGTTTATGGGAGGGTTCTAATGGAGAAGGGGGTATAACGATGATTATGTGTTCTGTACGAATCACAAAAATTCGATAAATATTTACAAATAAAAATGAAAGGTAAAATAATCACATTTTATCATCGCCCGATCTTTCTACATTATCTGTCATCCCCACGGGAAGGATTGCTTCCTGATGACTGGGCCTTGTCTTGCTCACTGCTCTATCCTTTGTGCCCATCACAATTCCTGACACATGCTTATTTGGTTTAATGCCGTGTTCTTGTACCTTATGATTGGTTATTTCTTTCTTAAAAGTTATGGAGAACTTTTCTGATTTCCAGTAACTTCCTGTTGCTTGTAGGACAAATCCAGAATAATGAATGACATTTTCCTGACTCACAGAACTCTCTGTGACCTGGCTCTTTGCCCATCTCCCAGCCTCAGCATATACTTAGTACTAAGCACCATTGAAGCAGTGGCTACATAATGTGTGATTGTGTCATTTTAATGTTAAAATATTTGTAAATTGGCTATTCTTAGGCTGGGATATAATTGATTTTCTAAATTTCTCCATGTTTGACTACATAAGTAGTCGGAAATTAAGTAATATTTTCTTCACTTTCTTATTCTGTAGAAAAATGATTAGGTACTTTTACATTCAGTTTGACAGCAAAAAATTAATAGAGATTTTAATAAAAGTACAACGCTAGCAGCTCACAACCTTTGAAATGTGAAACATGCTGGGCTATGTGATCTGTCATTGTGATCCATAGGAATTTAAGGGCATTAAACTAGCTGCAGGCATAGTCCCTATTATTCTCTGAAAGTAATAGAACATATTGAGAAGTACAGGTTAAAATTGAATGTAAGTGCTATAGAGCTCAGAGAAAACCTGTTCTCCACTTCAGGAAAATTGCAATAAAATTTTGATCATAGCATGTACATTGGATATGAACAAAATGATATTAGATTTTTTTTTAGATAAATGGGGTTATATATAATAGAATAAATACAGCTGAATTGTATAAATGAAGTTGAGGTTATAATGATCAATTTGATAGCCAAACAGAATACTAACAACTTTATAAAGAAATTTAGCTACCAAAAAATTAAAGCTCATTCTTTCAAATTCACAATGTCTCTAGACATAGCTTATGTCTATTTCAGTGGATATCACACCACCCACTTCTAATATTCCCTGCACCGCTATTAGTAGACTTTAGAATATCATGAATTCATAAATAAGGGTCACATCCAGAAATTTCCTATCAATGTTATGGAGATTAAAGTATGAGATAACACATTTTGAATTCATTTTATCCTTGTTGAGATACTGTTATCTTATCAAAGCCTTATGGAAGGCTGAGGATCAATGCAGTGGTAAGGAAGATCAAATGCTGAACATGCTTGGGACCTGCATTTAATCCTGCATCTCTCTCTCTCTCTCTCTCTCTCTCTCTCTCTCTCTCTCACACACACACACACACACACACACACACACACACACACACACCCCAGTATCAATTTTCTTCCTATATTGCTTCATTATTTAGATATCAACATGTCCCTTTCTCATTGAAGGTATATTCCATCCTTGTCAATATGAATGATTCTAAGCATTTTTAAGACTTTTTGATTTGTTATCTAGAGTAATTAAAAAAAAACTTTAACATGGGGCTGGAGAGATGGCCTAGCAGTTAAGAGTGCTGACTGCTCTTGCAGAGGACCCGGGTTTGATCCCCAGCACCCACATGGCAGCTAAGAACCATCTTTAACTCCAGTTCCAGGGGAATCCCATGCCCTCTTCTGACCTCCGCGGCACTGCACAACACAGGTGCACAAACCTACATGCACACAGTACATCCATACACATAAAATTAATTCATTAAAAAAACTTTAGCATGCATTAGAATTACTTTCTAGACTTGGTGGTAAAATACAAATAGTCTATCCCATTCCCCACGTTTTGACTGAATAGATTTAAAATGGAGCTCTGAGAATTTGTTCATGATGCTGATGCTTATTCAAAACCACGCTTCTGTCTTTTAGCAGAGAGATTGTAGAGTTAATAAGTATACAATTAAGAAAAGTTCTTAGTGTATATTTTCCAAGACTTTTTTTTTCCAGGAAGGCTAGTAAGTCTCATTGCAAGGAAGGTTAAAAATTTAAATTTCTTATCATATCCATTAACTCATTTTATATAATAATAACCATTAATAAGATAGTAAAACATTGAAAACATTTTTATTAAACAGAAAACAAGCAAGCAAACAGGCATAATCATGCAAAGTAACTGAATTTAACAGTCAAAGGAATTAGATCTATGTGTATCAACATGGAAAAAAATCACGAACTAATATCTGAATGAAAAACTTTTAAAGCATGCAAGCAATGCTGATTCCTGATATCTGCCTGTGAGTAGTTAAGAGATATGTAATTATATATATATGTATGTATGTATGTATGTATATATATATATATATATATATATTCATGTAGAATGCATGAAGGAGTGATAGTATACTAACTCTGGTGAAAGGAAGGAGAAAAGAAGGCAATTAGTGAGGTGGAGTCTACTGAGAAGCCTATGTCACACATGCAGGAGTTTTTGGTTTTGGTTTCGGTTTTTGGTTTACAGTGCCAGGATAGAAGTCAGGGCACTATGCATGTTAGACACGTGCTCTCTCACAACACATCCGTAGCTCTTTTGTATGTCATTGTCAAAATATTTTAAAGTAATACAACAACATGTTAATATTTGTTAAAGTTCCCCGCACGCCTTTAATCCTAGCACTTGGGAGGCAGAGGCAAGAGGATCTTTGTGAGTTCAAGGCCAGCCTGTGTCTACAGAGTGAGGTCCAGGACAGCTGGGGCTACAGGGAGACCCTGTCTAGAAAAGAACAACAACAAAAAGTTCAATAGATATTTGTTGTCTTATTCAATATTGTGAAAAGAATAAATGAGATATTACTGATTTTATTTATTTTTCTCTTTTGGTCTTTTGAGATAGGGTCTCTCTATAGCCCCAGCTGGCCTGAAACTCATTATGTAGACCAGGCTGGCCTTGAAGTCACAGAGATCTGCTTGCCTTGCCTCCCTAGTGCTAGGATTAAAGGCATGCACCATTAAGCCTGGCACTGAGTTTATTTTTATATTCTTAAGTAGCAATGAAGTTGAATATTTGCTGAAATTATTGGTAACCTTTTTGTTCAGTTTTATACGTGATAGATGAATTGTTTTATAATCCTTAAGAGTAGAACTCATTTGCAGTTTTGTACTTTAATTTCTTTTAAAAAGTATTTATTTATTATTATTATTAATTTTTTTTGGTCTTTTCAGACAGGGTCTCCCTGTAGTCCCAGCTGTCCTGGAACTCACTCTGTAGACCAGGATGGGCCTTGAACTCACAAAGATCTGCCTGCCTCTGCCTCACAAGTGCTAGGATTAAAGGTGTGTGCCACCACGCCCGGCTTAAAATATATGTATGTGTTTCCTTGCATGCATGTATATACCACAAATCTGTGTCTGATGCCTGTTGAGGTCAGAAGAAGAGTTTAAGGGTCAGATCCCTTAGAAATTGGAGTTACAGGCTATTGTTAGCTGCCATGTGGGTGCTGAGAACTGAACTCAGATCTTATGCAAGAGCAGCATGTACTGTTAACTATTTTTTTTATTTTTATTGATGATTTGTGTATTTCATACATCGTTTTCCAATTCAGTTCAGGCATATATCCCCTTCCCTTCCCCCCACTCCACCCCTACCCATCCCAGATCATGCATTCTGCCATAACTTTTCTGCATCTTTCTCTGCTTTTTTGTTTTGTTTTGTTTTCATTTTTTTAACAATAGGTGATAATTTATGAGTACAAGCATCCTTCATGTAAAACCAATTTGCAAGCAGTTGTGCCCAAACCCACACAGCTCATGGGTCCCACCATCCAGCAGGGGGGGCTTGTATGTTCAGTCAAGTTGATCAAATGAGTGTCCAGTCTATATTGTTGTAGTTTCACCATTCACCCCAGTCGCAGCCCTTACATTCTACTGTGCCCCCTCTTCCGCAGATTGTTCCCTAGTCTTAGAAAAGGGGCACAGGTGGATGAGAAGCAAAATAGTCTACTTTCTCTGGAGCTGTTGTCTTGGTCTCTAGTCAATTCTGGCTGTTTTCTTTCATGGGCTGCCAGCTTGTCCAGGCATAACCTTTCGATCCTACTAATGAAGCACATGCAATTAGATATATAGGTATTTAAACAGTATAATATATAGCCTTTC
>VZQC01015323.1:2658894-2702837 GCA_009823505.1 Rhizomys pruinosus | reverse complement strand
CAGACTCTGTCTACAGGATACATGGTGTTTTAGGACTTAGTAAAAGTAAATATGTATATATTAAACAACATTGGTTTAAAGGCTGATAAAAACGGTAATGCATCTGAGTTAATTGGTGATATAAATTGCTGTTGTCCACATTAGCTTTAATTAAAAACTGTATAACAATTACTTTGGGATTGGTATAAACAAATATTCTCTATAATTTTGCTGTCATATACTATCACCTGGTAGCAATGTCTTTCACCTATAGGATGATTTAACTCAAAAATAAAGTTTGTTTCCCAAGTTAATCATATACAGTAACCCAAAACAGCATGGGTGAACTTGATGAAATCTGTGCCTTGATTCCACCCTATAGGTATGTATAATACAACTGCTTTTTTGAGACTCATGGGTCAAAAATAAAAACTATTGAGGGATATTTTCAGCCCTTATACTTTAAAATTAGCTATCATTTGTTTATACACATATATACATATCTTATTAGCAGGTCATCTGAAAAAAGGCCTATGAAACAGAAGTAAAAGAAAAGTCCACTCATTTACTCTAAAATACACTCACAGAAACAATACATACCCACATGAAACTGCATTGAATGCCACAATAGAGGGCTCAAACTACCTCATGCTTAGTGACTTTTCTAGTAGGCTAAACATAGCCACTCAAAAATTATAGGTCTTAATCCTTGGAACCTGTAAGTGTTCTAAAAGGGAAAGGATTTTTGTAGACAGGAGGGGATTAAGCGTCTTGCCATGGTGAGATTATTGTTGATTATCTAGATGGGCCCTAAATCTACTCACAATGTCCTTATATGGGAGAAGTAGAGGGGAGTTCTATATGCACTGAGGCCTAGGTAGCAATGGTCTGTGGAGGCAGATCGGGGTTGTTGGAGTAAGACAAGGAATGTGGACAGACACTAGAAACTCATCCAGATTCTCTCCTAGAGACCTTAGTAACCTTGTCCTGATTTAGGACTTTTGGCCTCAGGAACTATGAGATTATGTTTCTCTTCTTTTAAACCACCAGAGTAGGTTTCATTTGTTATGGTATCTATGGAAAATGAATTAAATATTGCACTTTGCTAACATTCTAAAAATTCCCAATGCGTTTTCAAGACTAGTAAATCATGATTTAAATGATTCCTTTTGGGCTGCATGTGGTTAGGCATGCCTTTAATCCTAGTACTTCCTTTGGAGATAGTTAATGAGATAGATCTCTGTGAAGTGGGGCTTAGCCTGGTCTACATAGTGAGTTCCAGGCCAGTTGAGCCTACAGGAAGACATCTTCCTGTAGAAGAGATAGCTCAAAATATCGTAAACAATCCTGCTCCCCCCCAAAACAAAGAAGGTTTTTTTTTCAAGTTAAACATGGTTGGTTAAAACAAAATACCATCAAAAAATGACCAAATCTTTAAAAAAATATTCCCATAAGTTTTATGAAAATCCAACACTTTGCAATTTCAGAACACACTGTATTGAAACTATCATCTGTGAACTCTCTGGAAAAAATGCTGTTAAAATGAACTAAATGTTTCATGACATTTCAAAATGAATTTCTAATTTTAATTATTTTTTGAAAACAGTTTAATACTGAAGTATTCCTATGTCCAAGATTATAAAAATACTCAGAAGAAATGAAGAGCTTAAAAAATAGGCAAATCTGCTGAGTGTGTTGGCTCATGCCTTTAATCCTAGCACTTGGGAGACAGAAGCAGGTGGATCTCTGTGAGTTCAAGGCCAGCCTGGTCTACACAGTGAGTTCCAGGACAGCTATGGCTGCAGGGAGACCCTGTCTCAAAATGACCAAAAAAAGGGCAAATTGCTATAGTAACTTAAAATTTTACAGTCTATAAAATGGAGAATTGTTAATGACTAGTTGATATATATAAAATCAGACAAGCATGTGATGAATTAATTCACTTGTTTTATTATTAATGAAACAATTTATCAAGTAAATTCTTTAAAAGTTTTTCTTTTGTAAAATAATATTTTAGAGTATCTATATATTTTATATATTTTAGGGGATCTATATATTTGACATTGTATGTATCTTGCAAATCTTGATTAAATCATTTTTTATTTTAAAATAATTCTATATTTAAAGTATTTTATAAATGGTTTTTAATTTTTGATTTCCTTTGTTGAAGGCATATAGAAATGGAATTGAATTAGCAGTATTTATCTAGTTTTATTTTTGCTTTCCTAATTGAGTTTTCCTTTTATTTTGCAACTTCTTCACAGAGGTATTAATGGAAATTGTCAAGTCTTTAGTGCACTTATGGAAACAAAAATGCATTTTAACATAGTTGAGGCAATAATCAAACAACTATATGTTAGCAACAATGGTGGGGAAGCTGCTTATAACGTTGGGTCCATCCTACAGATTGAAGAAAAATTGGAAACCATCTTTGCTGTAAGCATGCTTCTGAGAGTTTGCCTGTCTGCATTGTTCACCTAGTAGAGATCCAAGTGGGTGTGGGTGTTTCTTTCCAGACTTACCTGATACACTACAAGAGGCATCTCTTCCTGTTTCAGTTGTCCAAACTATAAAAGCAATACACATTTCTTACAATAGTTCAAACACAAATGAAATAGCTGTGTACGATTTGTAGTCTTTGCTTTCACCTCTAATTCTACATGTAACTACCTTGGTTATAGATTCTATATTTCTCTTTTGCTTACATAAACATAGACATAAGATATAATAATAACATGATAGCAAATAACAGGTAGTGTTTAAGCTAAGCCAGGTATTTTAAAATATATATTTTATTGTTATTAAACTTTTCATATATCACCTTTCTCAATCCAGGTTAGACTCATTTCCTTTTCCATGCCCCCACCCCACCAGAGTTCATGAATTCTGCCATACATGTCTTACATCTTTTTCTGAGTCTTTCCAGAGTTTTTTCAAAGCAGAGGATTATTGTTTTGGGGAGAAGTTCACTGTTTCAGTTCAGTTTTTTTGTCCCAGTTCTTTTGTTTTTGTTGTTCGCTCCAACTTGTATTGCTTCAACATATGCATATATATATTTATACATATATATATATATATATATATATATATGTCTCACCTATACTAAAATTATGTCATCTGAAAACAAACTGTATGTTATTTCCAAATCATATTTTAGGATTCACATTTTTCCATTTTGATTTTATATTATTCTAAAATATGTATACATACCTTCCACCCATATAGCAGAATTCCAAAGTCTGAAAATAAATGGCAGGTTAATTCTAGAACCTGTTAAGGGATTCACAATATTAGACCACAGTTGTTTTCAGATCATGGGGAAAATAACATTAATGTTGCTCACTTTGCCTTACAACTAGGTTCTTGGTGCTAGCATCCACAGACGAGAGCTACCATTCATTGTTTGTTTTCCTGGGACTGTGTTACTTCATTTAACAAAATATCTTCTAGTTCCATTCATTTACCTGCAAATTTCATGATGTCATCTTTCTTTACCACTGCATAGAACTCCATTGTGTAGATGTACCACATATTCTCTATCCACTCATCAGTTGAGGGGAACTTGGGTTGGTTCAGCTCTTTGCTATTGTGAAGAGAGTTGGAATAAACATGGCTGTGCATGTATCTCTGGGGTAGGATGAGCCTTACCAAGGAGTGGTATGACTGGATCAGGTGGTAAGCTCATTTTGAGTCTTTTAATGGTTCTCCACACTGCTTTCCATAGTGGTTGTAAGAGTTTAAATTCCCACCGGCAGTGGATGAGTGCTCCCCCTTCCCCACAACCTCTCCAGCATTTGGTATCCTTTGTTTTCTGGATTGTAGCCAGTCTTATCAGAGTGAGATGATATCTTAAAGTGGTTTTAATTTGTGTTTCCTTAATTGTTAGTGACGTTGAACGTTTTTTAAGGTGACAGGACACGTGCTTACTGGACTTCATTTGGGGGACTATGGGAGGAAAAGACCCCAATGTGGAAAGGGAAGGGATTTAGATTCTATTGAGAAATGATGTATGACCTATGGAAAAAGTTTAATAACAATAACAAATTATATAAAAAAGATGTTTCTCAGCCAACTCTAATTCCTCACTTGTTAAGTCTCTGTTCAGCTCTTTACTCCATCTTTTGAGTGAGTCATTTGTTTTCTTCTTTGTTTTTTTTTTTTTTTGTTTATATATTCTGGAAATCAATGCTTTGTCAGATGTATCTGTGGTGAAGGTTTCCTCCCAGTCTCTGGGTATTCTCTTCACCTCCCTGATTGTTTCTTTTGATGTACAGAAGCTTTTGAGTTTAATGAGGTCCCACTTGTCAATTGTTGACCTTATTTTCTGCGCAGCTGCTGTCTGATTTAGAAAGTCTTTTCCTATGCCTATGTCTTCTTTGATCCATTTGTAGTTCATTTTTGTACAGGATGAGAGGTAGGGATTTAATTTTATTCTTCTACAAATTGTGATCCAGTTTTGCCAACACCATTTGCTGAAGATGCTGTCTTTTTTCCATTGAGTCTTTGTAGATAATCCCCTAGGCCTGATGGAGAATTTCAGGGTCTGACCATGAAGGAAAGGGGTGAGAAGCACAGAGTCAAGACACAGACCCTGGGAATTGGGTGAATGCATACAGATTCATTTATTGGGGGCAGGGTTAGGGTTTATGTACTGTTCACATTCCCACTCTCCTCTTGTCTCCTTGTGATTGCCCCAGGTCTGCAACACTGCTTGTATGCCCTAGATAGGTGTATCTAGGGCAGGTTAGGTTGATGAGGGACAAGCTCTGGGCATGTGTAATTCTCAGCATACTGGCTACTACGAGTCTTCTTGACAAATACGAGGTGGCTGAAATTGTATGTGCTCAAGTTTGGATCTTCAGTTTTGTTCCATTGGTCTACAGGTCTACTTTTGTGCCAGTACCAGGCTTTTTTTTTTTTTTATTACTAATAGCCATGTAGTATAGTTTGAAGTCTGGTATAGAGATCCCCCCTGTATTGCTCTTTTCACTCAGGGTTGCTTTGGCTCTTTGGGGACTTCTCTTTTTCCATATGAAATTAAAGATATTTTCCAAGCCTGTGAAGAAACTCTTGGGGATTGTAATTGGGATTGCATTATTCTGTATATTAATTTGGGTAGAATGGACATTTTCACTATATTAATTTTTCAAATCCATGAGCATGGGAAGTCTTTCCATCTTCATTCTCCTTCTTCAGGGGTTTAAAATTTTTGTTGTAGATATCTTTGGGGTCTTTGGTTAGGTTTGCTCCTAGGTATTTTATTGTTTTTGAGGCTATTGAGTGGGAAGGTCTCCTTGTATTCCTTCTTCAGTTGCTTGTTGTTGGTGAAAAGAAAGGCTACTGATTTTTCTATGTTAATTTTTGTGTTGCACCACTTTACTGAAACTCTTAATCATTTCTAGGAGTTTTCTGGTGTAGTTTTTGCATCCTTTACATAAACTATCATATCGTTTTCAAAAAGGGATAGTTTGACTTCCTCTTTTCCAATTAGTACTCCTTTGATTTCCTTTTCTTTCCTTATTGCCCTAGCACGTGTTTCATGCACTATATTGAAGAGGAGTGGCAACTGGGGGCAGCCTAGCAGAGTTCCTACCTTTAAGGGGAATGCTTCTATCTTTTCTCCATTTAGGATGATATTGACTGTGGGGTTACTTGTATATGGCTTTCATTATGTTGAGGAATGATCCCTCTAGGGATCATTTCCCTCTAGGACTTTAAGCATGAAGACATGCTGGATTTTGTGGAAGGCCTTTTCTGTATCAACTGAGATGCTCATGTGGTTTTTGTCTTTCAGACCATTTATGTGTTATATGATTTTTATTGATTTACATATGTTGAACTATCCTTGCCTCTCTGGTACGAATCCAACTTGGTCATGATGGATGATCTTTTTGTTGTGGGTCTGTATGAAGTTTTCCAATATTTTGTTGAGAATTTTTGCATCTGTGTTCATTAGTGAAATGGGTCTATAGTTCCCTTTTTTGGTTGTATCTTTGCCTAGTTTTGGTATTTGAGTGATGCTGACTTTATAGGAGGAATTTGGGAGATTCCCCTCTGCTTGTATCCTTCTGAACAGTTTGAGTAATAATGGTTGTAAGTCCCCTTTAAATGTTTTATAGAATTCTGCTGTGAAACCATCTGGGCCTGGGCTTTCTTTAGTTGGGAGGTTTCTTATTACATTTTCAATTTCCTCAAATATTATGGGTCTGTTTAAGCTGGCAATATCTTCTTGGTTAAGCTTTGGTGAATTCCAGGATTTCAGATATTCATCCATTTCTCTTAGGTTTCACACTTAGTAGAGTATAGATTTTTGAAGTATTCCTGTATGATTATCTGGATCTTTTAATTGTCTGTTGTGATATTTCCCCTTTCATCATGAATTCTATTGATTTGGAGTTGTTCTTTCTTTTGGTTAACTGGGCTAGAGATCTGTCTATCTTGTTTATTCTTTCAAAGAACCAACATTTGGATTCAGTAATTTTTTGCATTGTTTTCTTTGTTTCTATTTCATTGATTTCTGCTCTGATTTTTGTTATTTCTTCCTGTCTTTTGGGTTTAGGGTTCATTTGTTGTTGCCTCTCAAGTGTTTTTTAGCTGCAGTGTTAGATGGTTTATTTGTGCTATTTCTTTTTTTTTTTTTTTAATGTAGACACCCAGGGCTATAAAATTCCCTCTTATGATTGCTTTTAAAATATCCCATAGGATTTGTTGTGTTGTATTGTTATTTTCATTTATTTCCAGGAATGCTTCTATTTCTTTATTTCTTCCTTGACCCATTTATTATTCAGGAGTGTGTTGTTTAGTCTTCATGTGTTCCTGTAGATAGTAGGGCTCATCCTGGTGTTGATATTGATTTTTATTGTGCTGTGTTCTGAGAGAATGCATGAAATTATTTCAATTTTTTTGTATTTGTTGAGTTTTTTTTCTGTTTCCCAGTATGTGGTCAATTTTGGAGAATATTCCATGGAGTGCTGAGTAAAAAGTGTATTCTCTGGTGTTTGGGTGGAATATTTGGTAGATGTTTGTGAGGTCCATTTGGTGCATCAGGTTTCAATTCAGATATCTCTCTGTTTATTCTTTGTCCAGTTGGCCTGTCCAAAGGGCTCAGTGGGGTACTGAAGTCCCCTACTGTGTGTGCTCTGAGTTAAAAAAAATTTTTTTTATTTTTTATGTATATGAATGTACTGTCTGCATGTAGGTTGGTGCACCCGTGTTGAGCAATGCCATGGAGGTCAGATTTCCCCTGGAACTGGAGTTAAAGATGGTTCTTAGCCTCCATGTGGGTGCTGGGAATCAAACCCGGGTCCTCTTCAAGAGTAGTTGGCGCTCCTAACCACTGAGCCATCTCTCCAGCCCCATGTTCTAGGGTTATTCTGTGCTGTGAGGTCCTAGAGAATTGTCTTTATAAAGTTTGGTGCACAAGAGTTTGGTGCATATATATTCATGATTGTGAAATCTTCATGGTTAATTGATCCTTTCATAAAGATGTTATGGTCCTCTTTGTTTCTTCTGATTACTTTAACTTTGAAGTCTATTTTGTCTGATATTAAAATTGGAACTCCTGATTTCTTTTTGGTACCATTTGCTTGGAATATTTTTTTCCATCCTTTCACCTTAAGTTGGTGCTTATCCTTGAGAGTGAGATGAGTTTTTGTAAACAGCATATAGATGGGTTCTGTTTCATAATTCATTCTCCCAGTCTATGTCTTTTGATTGGGGAGTTTAATCCATTAATATTTAAGGTTATAATTGAGAGATGTGTGTTGCTTTTTTTCACCTTATTATCCATTTGCATTTTTGGTCTAGGTTTCTACTTCTGCAGTTATGCTTTTATTTATTTCTCTTTCTAGGTGCCTGGGGATAGTTGCTCCTCTCCTCTGTCCTTTGAATTGCTTCAAGTATTCTCTGAAGAGTTGGATTTCCAGACATGTATTCTATCATCTTGTTTATGTCATGGAAGATTTTTCTCTCTCTTTCAACTATAATCGACATTTTTGCTGGGTATAGTAACCTGGGTTGGCATCTATAGTTGTTTAGCACTGGGAATACTTTGGTCTATGTTCTTCTTGCTTTCATAGTTTGCACTGAAAAGTCAGTTGTAATTCTGATGGATTTCCCCTTATATGTAACTTATTTTTCTCTTGTGGCTTTCAGAATTTTGTCTTTGTTTTGGGCATTTAGCATTTTAACTATGATATGGCATGGGGAGTTTCTTTTCTGATCTTGTCTATTTGGAGTTCTATGTGCTTCTCATATTTGTATGGGTTTGTCTTTTTTTTTTTTTTTTTTTTTTTTTGGGGATTTTTTCATACCATTCTCTTGGGATTCCTCTCTTTCCTCCTTCCCTATGATGTGGAGGTTTGATCTTTTCATAGTGTCCAACATTTCCTGGTTGTTCCACTCTTGTGGAACAAGAAATTTTTCATAATCTTTACTTGAGTATTCTAGCTTTTCTGTGTTATCTTTCAGGTCTGATATTCTTTTTTCTGTTTCCTCCATTCTGCTGCTGAGGCTTTTTCCCATCCTTTCTTGTTGATTGGATTGATTGTTTGATTACCTTTTTCATTTCATCCTGTGATTTCTTTAGTATTTCCACTTCCTTTTGGAGTTTCTTTTTTTTTTTAATTTTTTTTTTATTGATGCTTTGTGTATTTCATACAACATTTTCCAATTCAGTTCAGGCATATATCCCCTTCCCTTCCCCCCACCCCACTCCTACCCATCCCAGATCATGCATTCTGCCATAAGTTTTCTGCATCTTTCTCTGCTTTTTTGTTTTGTTTTTTCATTTTTTTTAACAATAAGTGATAATTTGTGAGTACAAGCATCCTTCATGTAAAACCAATTTGCAAGCAGTTGTGCCCAAACCCACACAGCTCATGGGTCCCACCATCCACCAGGGGGGGCTTGTATGTTCAATCAAGTTGATCAAATGTGTGTCCAGTCTATATTGTTGTAGTTTCACCATTAACCCCAATCGAAGCCCTTACATTCTACCACGCCCCCTCTTCTGGAGCTTCTTAATCTCTTCCTGTAGTTCCTTGCTTTGCTGGTTGGCTTCCTTTTTTATTTCAGCATGGGATCTTTTCTGTGTTTCCACTTCCTTCCAGAGTTTGTCATTCTCTTTCTCTAGTTCTTTCTGGAGTTTGTCATTGTCTCCCTCTAGGTCCTTTCTGAGTTTTTCATCATCTCTCCTTAGCTCTCTGATTTGTTCTTTATATTCTTTGATTTCTTTGAATATGTCTATGTTTGTTCTTCTAAGATCTGTGTCCTGGGTTACCTCTAGGGAGATCTCATTGTAAGAATCTTCTATAGGGTTGGTAGAGTTTGGTGTGGAATTATTCTGTGCTTTTCCCATGTTGATCTTTTGTTGTGTTTTTGGCATGTGGGTTTGTTTTCTGATGGGAATCTCAAATGTTTCTTCACTGTGTTGAAGGCTTGCTTAGCTTGCTTCCTTCAGATGCCTTCGTTGTTTTCTCCTTGTTTATGGAGTGTTGACTTGTCTAGGTTTCAGGCTTTCAATTTTAGTTATATATTGGGAGTCTAACTCACTCTTCCCTTTCTGTTCTGAAGGTTCCCCCCAAATTGGGTAGGTAATAACTGAGTCAGTACCCTGCTGAAAATTGTGCTCACTATGCTTCCTGCCAGCCAGTTCCTCTAGGTTGTTTGAGGGGCTTCTTGGTGAGTGACTGGAGTTGTGTCAGATTTGTTGTTCCATTTATTGCCTTGTGCCATGGAATCACTACTGTAGTCCCACTTGGACACTTGCTCTGAAATTCCAGTTGGCGGGGGGGGTGGGGGGTGATGACAGCAAGTTGCTTGCTTAGGCTGCTCTGTGCTCCAGCTGGTCAGGCGAAAGCCCCTGGTCTCTGGTCTCTATGCACTCCAGTCCCCTAGTGCCAACAGGCTCACCTTTGTACTGGCTAGCTGGGCAACTTCGCCCCCACAGCTGCACAAGCCAATAATCTAATAATCCAATAATCAACCTGGCTGAAGCTCCTGGCCCCTACTTTGTGCTCTAGGTGGTCTGGCGAAAGCCCCCAATCTCTTTGCACTCCTAATTGAATTTTTATGCATACAATCTTTACATCTATAACTATAGTTTATTTTTTCTTTTCAGTACAAAATTTTTATTGCATTTCTTTTCTTTCAGTGGACAGAACTTTTCCTACTTTGTTCAATAAGAATGGGAAGAATGCACTTCATTGACTTTTTCTTGATATCAGAAGAAGGAAATTCAGTTATTCACATTAAAAATGATATTAGTAGGCAGGGCATGGTGACACATCCCAGCACTCAGGAGGCAGAGGCAGGCAGATCTCTATGAATTCAAGGCAAGCCTCGTCTACATAATGAGTTCTAGGCTAGCTGGGGCTACAGGGAGACCCTGTCTCAAACACACACACACACACACATACACACACACACACACACACACACACAGAGTGATGTTAGGATTCTGTTTTCTTGAACAGCTTTTTATGAAATCAAGGAATTTCTCTACACCCAAGTTACTGACAATATTGATTATGAATTGATATGGAATTTGTCAAACACTTGATTTATAGTTTATTTAAGTATATGGTTGTTTACTTTAACTTATTAATATAAGTTATTGAAATGAAATGTTTGATTATCCAATATTGGACCAGCCTTTCATCACCGGAATAAACTTTCCTTTATTATCATGTATAATTTCTTTTATATATTGTTGGATGTAGCCTACTAATTCTTTGTGTAGGATTTTTGCACCATAGTTTATTACAGGTTTTAATCTGCCTTTTTGTGTTGTCAGTTTTAGAATCAGTGTAATAATTGGTGTCACAAATGAATCTGAAAGCATTTCTTCCATCAACCTTTTGGAATAGGTTGTTCAAAATCAGCATTTATTCTTTGAATATTTGGTAACAATCACCTGTGAAACCACCTATGCCTGAAATATTTCTTTTTGTAAGGTTTATAATTATTCATTTAATTAGTTAATAACTATAGGATTGATAAGATTATTCATTTCTGAGATTATTTACTTAGACATGGTACTTTGTGGGTTTTTATAGGAACTCGATTGTGAAATTTGATTGTATTTTTCTCTACTGCATCCCTTACTCTATTTTCTGTTTCTTTGGTCTTGAGGACTTATGACTTGATTTTATTTTTGCCAGCCTTGATAGAGGTTTATCAAATAAAAATATTTTTGGAAGAATTAAATTTTGTTTCAGTAGCCTATTTTCAGTTCCATAAATTCATGTTTTTGCATGTCTCTTTTTTTAATTTTTTTTTTTTTTGCTTTCGACTCTATGTTGCTCTTCTCATTTCTTCAGTTAGAAACCGTATTGATTTGAGATTTTCCTATAACCATTTGTGCAAAAATTTCTCTCTTGGAATACATTAGTGATATCTTCAAATGTGTATGTTGTATTCCACTTTTGTTGAATTCTAGTTAAAATTTTAATAATTCTTCTATGACTTATGGAAGAATATTTGAGTGTTTAATGTTTAGTAAGCATTTGAAGTTTTTCTATTGCTGGTTTCTAATGTGAATCTTTTTATAGTCAGAGTAAATACTCCATATGTGTTTAATAATTTTAACCTGTTATCATTTGTTTTATGACCCAAGATATAGTTTATCCTTATGAATGTTCTATAGACATTTAAAAATAAGGTTTGTTATGCTGGAGTATTCAAATTGACCCTGTAAATTGTTCTGTGCTATGTTTTTGCTGATACTCATTTCTTGTAGTTCTTTTCATTACTAGTAACCAAGGGACATTTGCTAATTTCTAAATAATGTTATAATTTTGACTGATTTCATGGAAGTGTTACAAGTCATCAGTGAAAATGGTTAAAAATTCCTGCTATAGGGCAGTGAGATGGATCACCCAGGGGTTGAAGGCAGCTGCCATCAAGCTGGATGGCCCAAGTTCCATCTCTGGGACTCAAATAGTGGAAAAAGAGACCTAATTCCCCAGAGTTGTCCTGTGACATATATGCCTCCACACACAATTAATAAAAATGTAATAACAATTAAATTTTTCTGTCATTATAAGTTCATGTTTCATTTACATTCTACATGGAAGCTCACCTATAAATCATTTATCTTTTGATAGGAAAAATCTAGCCATTGTAACTCTATATATCTGGAAAGTTGGAGGAAGTACAGGGTGCTAGAGGTCTCTAGCACAGTGTTTCAATCGAAAGACCTGAAACAATTTGCAGAACTATACAAAATGGAAGCAAAATATACTAGTGGAAGATAACTCCATAATTAGTAAGAAGTGTTCTCAGATCAATTCTATGGACAGATGGATTTAAATACAGAGTATTTACATAAGTAGGCTATGACTACACTTCAAAAGGAACTAATAATTCTCACGAATTGCAATGTCTTCATTATACCTATTTTCCATAATCCAGTGACAGATTACAAACCTGATGATGAAAAATACAGAATAGTGTCTAAAAAACCAAACACCAAATTATTCAAACTAGTATTTTATCTAGTAAATCTCACTCCAATATTCCAGTTTAGTTCTTCTCAGTATTGTTATCTAATGCAAAACATTAAGAAAGCGTATCTTAAAATGGAAGGCCTGAGGAATTTTTTCATGCTTTGGAAGCTTTGGTTTTTGATTTCTCTCTCTATAGTGTATTAAGAACAAAATATTTTTCCAACTTAAAAGCAAAGCAAAAGGATAACAGCAGCTAAGAAATTAAAACCCAATAAAAAGGCAGTTACCATGGAGTCTTTAGCATCAGGCTTGAAAAGGTTTTCAGTTCTATCAAAAGAAAAGGAAAAACAAAACAAAACATGATAGGGAAACCGTTGCTAACACATTACTTTATAAATCACTGTAAGAACTGTAAACACAAGTATTAAAGTGGATTTTGTACTTTTACAGCTGTTCCATGATAATACAAGGGAAAAATTAATCCTTTATAGCCCCTGATTATCTGGGCTATGGCTTACTAAACATATCAATTCAAGCTATTTTAATGCCTAGATGTTAAATGTCCTTGAAAAATACATAATTTATATTT
Organism: Rhizomys pruinosus; assembly: GCA_009823505.1. Lineage (NCBI taxonomy): Eukaryota > Metazoa > Chordata > Mammalia > Rodentia > Spalacidae > Rhizomys > Rhizomys pruinosus. The sequence continues at coordinate 2,689,820 of VZQC01015323.1, read as the reverse complement.
TAAAAACTGATTCTAAAATACTTTTTATAAGCCTGATAATAATACAGTTCATAATTAAAACAAATATTAGTCTTTGAAGAAATACAAACTACACGGAGTTGGGTACAATTGTTGTCATAGACATGAAGATGAAAATACATTTATATTATCATTTTTATGAGCTCAGAAATCAAGGTGAAGATTTACAAGTGGGTAAATCCTTTATGTTATCAGCATTCTTGGTTAACATTTCAACTGTCTCTAAGAGATAAGCTTTTGGATAAGGTCTATTACAAGTTGATAATCAAGAGTATGCTAATTAATAATTATTGAACTCTGCTGACTAAGTCTTTCAAAATACATCTATAGATTTTTATTATTTATGTTTTGAATGCACAACCCTTTATGTCTATGAAACCTGACAGCAAGTGAGAAAGGAGAGAGTGGAAGGGATAGCACCTTACCTATAGGGGAATTGATTGTGTAGTCTGTAGCTTCAAAGAATACTCTTTCCCAGAGTAGAAGGTTCATTTTCTGATAAACTAAATTATCCTCAGGATTGGAGAGGTGCCTCAGTTCATAAAGGGCCTTTTGTACAATCATGAGGAGCCGAGTTTAATCCCTAGCACCATGTAAAGCAAACAAACAAAAAACAACCAACAACAAAATTACAAAATAAGAAAACTGGCTTGATGACGTGGTCCTGCAGTCCCAATGCTGGGCAGGCAGGGAGAGGGTTCCTGGGGCCCACTGGGTGTGTAGCTAGTCTAGATGAATCTGTGAACTTCAGGTTGAATGAGAGACACTATCTCAAGGTGGAAAGCCATTGAGAAACACATCCAACATCAACCCCTGGCCTCCACAGACACTTAAATAACGTGCACAACCGCATAAACAAACAGACAGACAGACAGACAGACACACACACACACACACACACACACACCATCTTCAATATAACTTGACTTTACAATAGAGAAAAAACGCCCTACAGTTTCTCATCATGCTTTGCTTCTGAATGATTGAGCAGCTTCTCACCTGGTCTGCTTTCTTGCACTCACTCCCCTGTCTGTCTGTCTGTCTGTCTGTCTGTTCCTGTCTGTTTCTTGCTATTTCCAACCAAACAGAAGCTTGCTGAGTCTCATGGGTGATGTGATGGGAGAGTTGAGAGAGGACAGTCGGTACAGTTCCTACTCTGTGCTGGTTTCTTTCAGATTTGATTGACTCTATCCAGGAAGTATCAATACTCTCTTTCGGCAGATCAGAAGGAGGAGCTCTCTTACTCTCCTTCCAAAGTACATCATCTCAGAAGCCCTTTATACCAAAATGTTTCTGAAGGAGGTTGGAAAAAGTTCTAGAACCCCATTTTCTACAAAAATAAAAAATGTTTCAAATATACAATATTATGTTGTTTTCCGCAATGTGGATGCTAAAAGGTGTGAAGAGTTCTTGTTTTCCCTACAGGATCACAAAGTCAAAGTCTGTATTATGTTGACTTTGCAGGTGCTGCTGTGGTTTCCCTGAGCAACAGAACCTGCGAATGAAGTGTGCTGACTGTGGGGGCTGGGGGCGAGGGAGGAGTGCCATCCTCCTAGATTTCCCATTCAGCTGAGGCCCTGAGTTTATGACCAAATTATGTTTTAGCAGTTCTTTGGTGAATAAGTTGCCGGTACTTGGAATTCTTTTGTTCACTTAAACAATGTGAGAAGTGTTCATTTCACTCCCTATATAAACCAGAAACTTAAATAAAACAGAAAGTAGCGCCCGGCAGTGCTGCTTAGAAGATAAGCACCTATCTGAACATTTGAACTCAGCCTCCAGTGGAGAACACGTGCTTTTTAGTTTGAGGACAAAGGGAAAGCACTGTGGTCACTTGCTCATCTTCACATGCCAGTCATTCTCCAAGTCGGTTCCTTCTAGCTTTTTCTTTCCTCCCTTTGGTCCCTCCCGGTGAATTTCAGTGTAAGCTTAAGACACTAGAGGGACCTGCCTCCCTCTTCTGTAGTCTCGACTCAGGTTTTCCTGTTTGGAACTTTGGAAGGTAGTGTCATGGAGATCGCAACAACAACCTGACAATAATTCTGTGACTATCATTTGAACACATTAAAAAAATTTTCCTTTCATGGGTTCTCAGCATGAAAACAAAGGGTAGCAGGTGGGGGGGGTGCATCATGAGTGATGTTAGCACTATTAACCATGGGGTTGGAGAGATGGCTCAGCAGTTGAGAGCATTGTCTGGTCTTGCAGAGGACTGAGGTTCAATTTCCAGTACCTACATGGTGGCTAACTACCCAGTTCCAGGGTATCCAACACCCCTCTTCTGGCTTCTGGAGGGCGTTGTGCAGGACAGGTGCATTTACATACAGGCAGGCAAAATACTTATAACAAAGTAAAAATAGATTTTTAAAAAGCCAATGAAAACTACTAATCATTAAGGGCTCAAAATGCAGTGTCACTTGAGTAGCTGTCTGTTCAGATGGAGAATAACCTGTTATGTATATCCTTGAACATTACATTTAAAAGTAAGCTTAGTAGAAAGCATGCCATAATGTTTAAAATTTGTTTCTATGAATGGCCTCAAACAGTAGTTCTCTGTGTCGATGGTAGAGCAAACGGCAGTATCTGGAGACATTTTTGAGTGTCACAGTGAAGAAAAAGATGCTGCCAGCATCCAGTGGGCAGATGCTAAGTTGATGCGAACACAGTTCATTGCACAGGACAGCCTCCTACAGGACCCAGCCCATCCAAATGTCAGTGGTGTAATGTGCTAAGATTTTATTTTACTTCCACAGACCAAATTAGTTCAGTTATATAACTAATATAAATGATATGCAATTTTACTAAAATAGAAGAACTTGAAAAGTGGAGTCTCTGTAACCCGACCAGCTCTGCTACCATAGCAGAATATCATATACTGGAAGGCTTAAACGAGTTTTCTTTTAGGTCTAGAATAATTCTGACATCAGGATGCAAGTATTGCCAGGGTCCAGGGTGCCTTGCTTCCTATCCTGCAGAGGATTGCCTCGATGTTCCTCAAGTGACAGAGAGGAACAAGAAGGAGTTCTCTGATGTCTCATAATTATGTTATATCATAAAACCTCTACCCTTATCACTGCATTGAGACCTAATTATCTCCCTAAAGTTTCCTGGCTAAACTGTCACATGGGAGTTTACAGCTTTAACATCTAAACTGGGGGGGCACACAGTTTAGTCCATAGCAAGAGCACACCCCCAAAAACCATCCATAGAAATGAGAGTGTTTTCAAGAATATTTTTTCAGATTGAAAATAAATTTTAAATGTCTACAAAATCATTTTACCTTCAGAAATATTGCAAAAATCTACTGGCTGTTGTAAGATATTTAGTTACATAACTGGACATGAACTCTTCAAATACATATTTGCACACCTTCTGAAAGGGAGTATTGATGTTATCAATATAGCTGTGTTTCAAGAATCTGTTGCTTCCTCACTCAATTATAAGAGGAATGATGTGCTTCGGTCATTGGTTAAGAATATGGCCTAGCGGTTAAGAGCGCTGACTGCTCTTGCAGAGGACCCGGGTTCAATGCCCAGCACCCATATGGCAGCTGAGAATCGTCTTTAAGTCCAGTTCCAGGAAAACTCCAGTTCCAGGGGAATCCGACACCTTCTTCTGACCTCCGCGGCCTTGCACAACACGGGTGCCCAAGCCTGCATGCAGACAGTACGCTCATACACATAAAAATAAATAAATAAATAAATAAATAAATAAATAAATAAATAAATAAATAAATAAAATTTTTAAAAAAAGAATAAAAAAAAAGAATAAGGCTCTATTTTGCTTGGAAATGTTGAGAAGTCTAATTACCTGAAGCCATTTTGTCTGGACCAACATATATGTGTGCCACGAATGTCAGAAGGATCTTTGTCAGGTTTATATTCTCTCTCTCTCTCTCTCTCTCTCTCTCTCTCTCTCTCTCTCTCTCTCTCCTGTCTCTTCCTCTCCCTCTCCCACTGACCCCCTCCCTCTTTTTTCCTGTCCCCTTTCAGATTCTCACATAGTCTATGCTGGTCTCAAACTTACCTTATAGCTAAGGATAACCTTGAACACCTGATTCTCTACCACCTCTCAGATGCTGGAGCTACAGGTGTGTCAGGATGCTCAAGGCCCTTCCCTCCCTCTCACCTTCCTCCCCACTTCCCTCCTTCTTTACTCTTTCTTTCCTTCCCCTACTTTCCTGTGATTAAACCATTATGAATAGTTTCATGAGTGCGATGGCCATGTTACCTCCAGAAGACAACATCTGGCAGCGTTCCCACAACCTCCAGCACTGGAATTCCTTTGGCCCTGTCTTCCTCAACATTCTCTGAGCCCCGGGAGAATGACACAGATACTGTGTTTAGGGATGATCAGTAAAAAGCCATTTATTCTCAGCACTTTGACCAGTCCTAAGTCTCTGCATTAACCACTTCCGACACTTCCTGCTGCAAAAAGAAGCTTCTTTGACAAAAGCACCACTAATCTGTGAAAATCCTTGCATTTCAACTCCTAATTAAAGGGTACTGACTGTGAAACAGTCTATCCTTTCTGCTTAAATTGACATATGTGTTTCCACCCTGAATCACTGTGTTTTTGAGGGTGAGCCCTTGATATATTTGGTGCTGGAACTTTAAATGGTTCACAGAGTCATAGTTCTTAAATAGCTGTGAAGAGGAGAACTTGGATTATCAGGCCCTGCTGCATCAGATGAATTCACTGCCATTTTAAATGCCTGCCTCTGCTATTTAAGGTAAGACTGTTGCAGCTACCTTTGTTTCCATAAGGCAACACTCCTTCAGGGGTTTTGACAAGTTACTTCTATTGCATTTTCAGTCCCATTTCATTTTAGTGACTCAGAATATGCTACAAATGTGGTAGCTGAAAAGCAATGAATTATAAAAATTATGTTTCTTTTGGAGGAAAGGGTTTAGTCCCAGGTCTGGGTTTTGTTTTTTCAAAGTTGTGATGTGAAGTGGTAGTGCTCAGTTATAGCATTTCTGCTTTATTGATATGGGGAAGTGACTCTGATGTTTGGGGGCCAGTGTCACTCCACAGATTTCTTTAGAGTCATGACTAGCAAATGTAGGCCTGTAGATTGGCAAGGTCAGGACATTATTCCTCCACAAGCAGACTTTTTGCAACAAGTAATTCTTTGTAATCAAGGCCAAAATTCAAGTGAAGGAACTTGCTATTATGGGCAAAAGAACTGGAGAAGCAGTCAGGAGCATCCTTGTGAGCAGTTAGTAGTTACTAGTTAAAAAAGAAATATGTAAGTACCTTGTGTGTGTGTGTTTCTTCAATGGTGGACAAAGCATGAAAGACAGGTGCAAATATAAATCCTCCTTTAGAACCCAGAATTCATTGTTCAGCTTGAGTTTTGATACATACAAGAAAGAATATGACAGGTCAGCTCAAAGTGATGGTGTTGAGACAAAGGTGGCATAGGGATGAGGTACACTCTAGGCAGCCAGCCTTGAAGCCTGGGTGCTGCCAACTCCCAAGAGACTGAATGTGAGTAATGGACCATGTGAAGAACCTTACTTATCACACAAGATGAATATTTACCTCACCATAGGTGCTTCTCTACATTGAGCTCAAAATTCTGTTCTTAGGATGTGGCAAGTAAGAAAGAAAATAACTGGGGAGCCAACATGATGAAGCCACACTGGCCAGGGTTACCCATGTGCCCTGGTAGCACCCATGCTCTGCTGACCATTATCCAGTGGCCGTCAAGACCTGGCTGCAGTTCAAAACAATACTAGGAATATGAGAGGTCTACAGATTTCAGAAAATAAAGGACACTGATGTAAAGCTGTCCTGTGAAGCTGTGAAACCTCCCAGCTGCCACCCAGAGAGTCTTGGATTGGAGGCCTGTGCTAACTGTGGCCTGGGTCATTGTGCTGAGTGAGTCCCAGAAACATCCAAAGTGTAACCTGCATTCAGGTGCTGTGAACAACTAACTTTGATGAAGAAAAGCAAGCATTTCCAAATGCTAAAAAGGAAATGTCCTTGTTTGACCACTGCAGGCATTGCATGACATGGGTGCACTTATATGTACATGTAGGCAATACACTCATACTCACCAAAAAAATGAAAAAAAATTTTTAAAGTTGCAGTGTATGGCGTCTCCAGCCGTTGGGTTCTGCTCCAAGGAGTCTGGAGGAAGAGATGTTCCTTTGAACGAGCAATGAATCCAATGGTTCACAAGAAACCCAGGAGTCCGCATCTGAGGGCAAACTCATTTTAGTGCAAGAGCTTAAGGATTTATACAGTAGCTTTGGTGGGCTCTTGACCAGGATGGGGTGGGATAGAAGAAAGTCTACATGTGCTTTGCAAGGGCTAAGTTTTGCACCATTTGCCTCCTGAGATTAGTCTTTTATGGCAGATGCACCATTTGACTCCTGAGACTAAGGTGTGTACCTCAGGAGACAAGTTTAGGAATGCTATACCTCAAGCTGTACTTGGGGGATCGGGTGGTGGCTATAGACACCTGATGTCCACATGGCGAGTCCAGGGTGCTCCCATCCCCTTCCGACCTTCCAGGTTATCCGGCAAGAAGCCACTTGTTCGTCTCAGCCCTAATGGATTTATTAGGCCCCACAGCAGTGGATGCCCTTAATCTCAGTACTTGGGAGGCAGAGGCAGGTGGATCTCTGAGTTCCAGGCCAGCTGGGGCTATAGGGAGACCTTGTCTCAAAAAAAAACCCAAAAAACTGTTTGCAGCATAACAGATCTTAGTCAGTGCAAAGAAAAATTCACAGTGGTGAAAACTGTACCTTTTCCAAACCATTTCTATAACTCTCATCTAGTGAAGAATATGCCTTAACTGTGCAGCTTATAAAACCCCTGTGCATACACACACACCTGCATATACATGCGAAACTACACTGCTCTACCGAAATCTCCCTCGTGTCCCTTCCCAGTCAATACCCTTTACCCAAATGTTGCCACAACTCTGATTTCTGTCACTTTAGTTTAATATGCCTTTTTTTTCTTGAACTTTGTACAAATGAAATCATGCACCATTTCACATTTATCTTATGTTGTTCTATCTGTCCAACCTGGAATCAATGAGATTTCTCTTGAAGTTGAATACTCAAAGATCTTTGTTCCAGCTGTGCCAGCATTCCACACTCCATTTCTGCCTTTCTCACGTATTTTACCCACTGAATTCCTAAACTAGGACCACACTCCCATGAAAGTTACAACCTGCCCAAAATCAACCAGGCTGCCTTAGAAAGATGTTTATTATTTTTGCCACTGGAGGCATTTGGACACTGAGTGTCCTGTTGGAGTGACTTCTGTAAAGGAAAGAAAATACATGCTTCTTTCAAGGGCATTAACTTTAGAGTATTGGCCGAACTACTTAATCATTTTGTTTTCAGTTTTGCAGAAGTTATTTTCTATTTATGTATAAATGTATGACTAGATTTCAATCAAGAATGTAGATAAGGGCTGGAGAGATAGCCTAGTGGTTAAGAGCACCGACTGCTCTTGCAGAGGACCCGGGTTCGATCCCCAGTGCCCACATGGTGGCTAAGAACCATCTGTAACTCCAATTCCAGGAGAATTCGACACCCTCTTCTGACCTCTGCGGCATTGCACGACACGGGTGCACAGGCCTGCATGCAGACAGTACATTCATACACATACAAAAATAAATAAAATAAAAAAAAAAGAATGTAGATAAATTGAAATAATGTGGGGACCTGTATGACATTAGTTATTGTTCTCTTTTTTCCTTCATCACTTTCAGCTTCCTTCTGTCAGAAGCAAGATGTGTTGTGTTCACAGAGAAGGGGGGAAGTAGTTTAGGCCACAACACCTTCACGAAGATCTCTCTCATACTCTACAATCCACAAGTTTAAATGTCACTTATTTTGCTTCTTTTGTTTCTTAGCATGTAAAGGCCAAGGATCTTTTACATAAGGTATAGAAGGTATATAAGGGAGGTATAAACATACTCTCTCAGGCATGTTCAGCTCTTCTCTGATAGTGACCTAGTCTGTGGGAGGATGTGATGTCCAGACAGAGGTCCAGGAACTTCAGCTGGTCTCTTTGAGGAATAAATATTGAGTTTGACTTTCATAGTTTGTTTCAGTAATCCTGGTGCATTTCATTTGGATTTCCTGGAGAAAGTTTATTCTAGAAAGCCAACTTGGAAAGCCAAGTAAATCATTGTGTTTAGGGGAAAGTGAAGCAAGGTAATGACTAAATCAGAAAAGGGACCAGGCCACTGAACTTGAGGTAAGTGGTAGGAAAAGGACGAATGGTGCAGTGGCTGAATATAAGAAAAATTGGAGCAGCATCTCATAAACAGCATGAGTTTCATGGCATTCACGTGATATTTTAGGGAAAGATACTGTCAATAAGATGCAGCACTACTTTATATGCCTCTAAACTTTAAAAAATAGCTGGAAACTGAACTATGATACAATGTTGTAAGAACAATAATCATCTCATGAAGCCAAATCCTTATTTCTTGAAAATTCTTTGATCTATTTTGAGAGATTTAGCAATTTCTCCAGGCTTCAACATTGCAAACAACATTTATCTATATGTAGTTAATAAAAATAATTGATCTATATGAAGGCAATGTTTTTCCTGTTTCCACAAAGTAATTAGTTGCTGTTGCTTAAGAAAACTAAGCAATTATAGTTGTTTCTCCAATGAGAAATATTTATGTTACTAATGTCATTTATATAACCAAGTCCATTTCCATGCTTTTTGACTAACAGAATAAATTTTGTTGTTGTTGTTGTTGTTGTTGTTGTTTGGACTGCTGAATTACAGTAGTGTGATCTTTTTGAAGACATTTTAAGTACAAATTCAATTTAGCATGTGTAATACCAATAAAATACATTACACAATTGTTATGTTGGAAATCCAAATAGCTATTTCCATCCTTATTTTATGCACATGACTGTCATTAGCAGCAGTGATTTTTGGATGCTACTGAGTATCAGAGGTGACCTAATGCCAAATATGTTAAAATGTGATAAACACATATTGGTTAAAAATGATGAAATAAGATAGTTGTGAGGAAATGAGCTCCTACTTTGGAAACTTTGGATTCACCACAGTTATGCAAGTTTCTTTTAAAGTCAAACTTCACAGAGACTTTAATGTGCTAGTGGGGATTAAGTGTCTTCTAGGGGAGCAATGTTTGGCAAAATTAATTGCCCATAAATATTCTTTTGAATTTCATGTTTTTGGACTATTGATTTGAAGAAAACACTTTGGTAATGCCAGTGTAGAGAAATCAAAAAAAAAAAAAAAAAAAATGACAGTTGAAAGAATTTCAAGGGGGCTGGAAAGAAGGCTCAGTAGTTAAGAGCACTGGCTACTCTCATTTCCCGGCACCCACATGGCTGCTAAGAACCACCCAGTTTCAGGGGATCCAACACTCTCTTCTGACCTTCATGGGCATTGCACCACATGGATGCACTTATACGAATGCAAGCAATACACTCATACACATAAAATAAAAAATAATTAATAAATATTAAAAAAAAGAATTTCAAGGGAGGACTTTTTGACAATGATTTGTTGTAGAGTAGGCAAAAATAAAGGCCTGAAAACAGGCCATTGAAATTTTTTGGAAGTCACTGTTGAAGTTTTGAGGATATTGTTGGAAAAGAACAGTGCTGATTAAAGACAGATCACGTGGGGCTAAGTGAACGGGTGAAGCAGAGACGGCAGGATCACAGCCCAGACAGATCACGTGGGGCTAAGTGAACGGGTGCATCAGTTAATCGAACACAAACCATATTTTTGAGAAATAATTGACAATGAAACATGGAGGGCCAGAGCTTCAGTTCCTAGTGTCTCCCAGGCCTGCATATGGTGTAGCTCTGTTGTGCACAAGTGAAAACTTCTGCCTTCCTGGGGAGGCTTTTGGAGTCTTTGTATAAGAACTTGACAAGCTGCTGAGATCTCAGACCTGCTGCTGTGGCAGTCCTCCTATTTCTGCCTGGATAGTGAAGTGCTACATACATGAACTGACAGTTATCAGACAGGACGCTAATATTCTGCTTCCTTTTTGAAGCAATATGTTGATGAAAATGAGAGAGATTTAAGGGGGGGCTGGTTTATAAATGTGAAGGAGATAAGGGAGGTCATCAGACACTGACTACATGGATAACTAGTGTGTACAAACAAAGTGCAAGTGCTTGACCTTGGCACTCCTAATTTGAGCTAATAGCTAAAACCTATGAAACACGCTTAAAGGTTAGGCCAATATAATTTCTGAATGTTAATGAAAACTCATTTTACTGATGATAAAAAAACATGGTTTGGGGGCTATAACTCAATGGTTGACTACTTGTCAGGCATGTGTGAGCCCCTATGTTCCTTGTCTACCACTGCAAAATGAACATGGTAATTAGTACAGGTTAAAAATTTAGACATACACAAAGTCAATCAACAGTAATTTTTCTTTTTGCTTTTTGCTTTTCATTTTTTATTATTGATTTTCAGAAGATTTATGAATTGAAATTCTCAATCATATGATTTTAGAGGAAATTTTAAGTGGTTAAAAGTAAACTAAGTAGATAAATCTATCTGAAGATCCCAGGACACAATTTTAAAACCAAAAAATAGGAGGAGTTTGAGAAGAAAGTAGGCAGGATGGAGGGACTGAAACTAAGAGAAAATGATTTTCTATTTTGGAATCCAACCTGGGGAATCAACCAAAAAAAAATGAATAAAACTGCTTGAGAAGCAGGAAGAAACTTGATAAAATTTGACAGCACAAATATATGGTGTTCATATCTATAGTAACTTCAGAAAAGGACACATGGATTTAGAAAGTTCATGACAGACACTTAAATTTCTAAAATCACTTTAAAAATTCAAAGTTAATATTTTTATATTTTGAGAATTTCACATGTTCATCATGTAGTTACATCATTTTTATATTTTGAGAATTTCACACATTCGTCCTATAGTTACATCATCTCATCATTTCTATCCCCTCCCTCCTCCAACTGTTCTCACATCCCTCCTCCCCACTCCTCAACTTCACAACCTTTTCCCTTGATTAGTATTGTTGCATATATATATATATATATATATATATATTCTATGAATCCATTTATTGTTGCATATATATGTACATATATATATTTAGGGCTGATAACCTATTAGAAAACTTAGCCCTGGAGAAAACTGAATATCTCTTCCTCAGCATCCATTGATTGCCTCTAGCTCTTCATCTAGAGGTGGGACCTTGTGAAGTTCCCCATCCGTACTGGCATGTCAACTGAGGTTGTCATTCTGGAGGTCTTGTTTAGGCAACCACAGCCTTGAGAATTTATAAGTTCAGCTTCCCTGTTATGTCTAGAAGTTGGTATCTGGCAGCTGATGGCCTGGTCCTTATGGTCTTACAATGTTTCAGTCCCCTTTTCCCTAATTTTCCTTGGGCCTTAGGTATCGGGGTTGTACTCTAGGTGCATCGGTTGGGACTGGGCTCCCTATGGTCACTTATTCTCTGCATTTTGACCAGTTGCCATAGCCCTTCACTCCTCCTAGAACTTGAAGGCAAGTTGCTGAAGATACTATACACTTTAGACACAGGACTTGGAAGAACTGAGCTGGAACTGATCTGGAAGCCTCCTCTTGAGGACCAGCTCTTGTGGTATCAGAAGATGATATGCAAGCTGCCAAGTGACAGTTATCAATAGTCCTAACTATCTAAAATCCACAGTAAAGCCTAAAATCCACAACAATGACCAGCCCTACAAAAAATAGCCTGAATGGTACAAAAATGACACTTTTATCTTGGGGGTTTCCAACAGCTATTTTTTTTTTTTTTGTCTTTTTGAGACAGGGTCTCCCTGTAGCCCCAGCTATCCTGGAATTCACTCTGTAAACCAGGCTGGCCTTGAACTCACAAAGATCCTCCTGCCTCTGCCTCCCAAGTGCTAGGATTAAAGGCATGCGCCACCACGCCTGGTTCCAGCAGCTATTTAATTGGACTTAAGTCCCACTCAGTAGGAGGGAATTCTTGATTGCTACTGTAAATTTAGACAAATACCTGTGACTGGGAAGGTTATAGACCTTATAGGAGAAGCTACTTTCCTAAATTAATATAATTTCTAACTATATTCTAAATGCTTATTCTTATATCCACAGATACATATAGCTCTCACCATTCATCAAAGAGGCTTCTTGGTGCAACAGATGGCAACTATTAGAAACAGTCCATATTTCTGCCTTGGACTGAAGAGTATGACATTTAGCTGAGCAGTTGCTGATGACTCTACTGTACGCAGTTTGCATCATGTGCTCCTTTCTCTGGGTTCTTTCTCCCATCTGAAATGCATTTAATGGCCTCTCATGTTTCCTCCATGGCACTCTTGCTCTTCCTTTTTGCCTCATATAATCTGTGACTGTTGGAAAACAATAGCAGCAATAGTGCTCTGAGAGCCTTAAGTCTTTTCTCCATGAATTATATGCATTTCACCAGGTAAGACTGAAGAAAATATATTGTGATGGTATGTAAGCTTTATCCTCTTATTTTCTGATTCATTACCATAAAATAGGTGAATTATGTGCATGAGGGGTACTGATTTGCTTATAATTTCTACTGAAGTGTATATTAGTTTGCACTCTCTCCATCCCTTGGAAAAATCTTTAAGGAGATAGTGATTGAAGAGGGTACTTAGGAAAATTATAGCAAGTGCATTAGTCACTTTTCTGTTGCTGTGATAAAACACCATGACCAAAGGAACTTATAAAAGGAAGAGTTTATTTGAGCTTACGATTGATGGTTCCAGTGAATTAGAGTCCATTGTGGTGGGAAACATGGCGGCTGGAGCTGGAGCAGCAAGCCGAGGGTCACATCTCGCAATGAGCACAGGAAGCCAAGAGAGACTGGAGACCACAAGGCTTGCTAAACTCACTAAGCCTGCCCTCAGTGACATACTTCTTCTAGCATGGCCACACTTTCTAAGACCTCCAAAAACACTGCCACCAACTGGAGACAAAATGTCTGAATACTTAAAGCCTATGGGGAACACTCATTCAAACCACCACATTCCACTCCCTGGCCCCCATAGGCTCCTGACCATATGAAATGCAAAATGCATTTAAAAAGCCCCCATAGTCTTTACCAGTTTCAATGCCATTCAAAAGTCTACAGTCCAAAGTCTCTTCTGAGACTCAGGCCAATCTCCTAACTGTAAGCTCCTGTAAAATCAAAAGACAAATTACAAACTCCCAATGTACAGTGGAACTGAATACACATTCCCATTCCAAAAGGGAGGAATAGAGGCATAGTGAGGAAATACTGGACCAAAACAAGACCGAAAACCAGCAGGGCAAACACCAAGTCCAGTAGCTCCATGTGCAACTTCTGGGACTTGACTTCCAAAGGGCTTAGATGGCTCAGCTCTTCCAGCTTTGCTTGCAACATACATCTCTTTCTTAGGCTGGTACCACTCCCTGTATGCAGCTCTCCTTGGCAAATATCTCACAGGTCTGGCATCTCGAATGTCTTCTTGGGGTCTCCGCTGCCAACCAGGCTTCACATTCACAGCTTCACGCAATGGCCTATCAGGGCCTTCTTTATTCAGGGACGCCCCTGCTGCACTCTGCCTGGCCTCTGTGGCTCTCTGAAACCGTGGAGGAAGAACTGATGACCCCTTCACTCTTGCAAACTTCATGCCTCTAAAGCCAGCACCACGTGAATGAAATTGCCGAATCTGGCTGCAAGTTCGGGATGGACTCTCTCCTACTTTAACCACATTTGCAATTTTTCTCTGCCCTGGACTTGTTGGAGGATTAGCTGGGTGTGGTCTTGCCCTGAAGGTACTGATTCTTTTGTTTACTTGTAAATCTCCAGGCCTCTCCTTAATCACTTTAGTCTCCTTATGAAAGGGAGCCTCTCCTTCACATGCCTTGGCCACACCTTTAATCTTCCTAGTGTACTTTTCAGATCCAAACTGTACATTCTGCATTTCCTTCTGCCCCATTTGCTCTTTTTCACTGTAGATCTGTATAATATTCACCATTAAAAGCCACACCACCATTTCTACATTAGGCTGTCTTGAAATATCCTCCACCAAAGACATCAGTCCATTGCTTTTCAACTTAGCATCAGGCAAGCATTTGGGCTGTGGGCAAACTGCTGCCAGACTCTTTATCAAAATATCCCAGTTGCTGCCTAAGTATTTATTTTTCTCTGGAGCCACGTCTTTTGCAGCCATGCTTTCTTCCAGGCTTCTACTAGAATGGCCTGTTAAGCTCTGCTTACAGTAGTCAACAGCTTTTCTAGCCCAAAGTTCCAAAGTCTTCCACATTTCTCCAAACATCCACATGGCCAGGTTCTTCACAGCCAACAGCCCACTCTCTGGTACCAAATAACTATATTAGTCACTTTTCTGTTGCTGTGATAAAACACCATGACCAAAGGAACTTATAAAAGGAAGAGTTTATTTGAGCTTACAATTGATGGTTCCAGGGAATTAGAGTCCATTGTGGTGGGAGGCATAGCGGCTGGAGCAGCAAGCTGAGGGTCACATCTCGAAAAGAGCACAGGAAGCAGAGAAAGCGACTGGAGACCACGAGGCTTGTTAAACTCACTAATCCTGCCCCCAATAACATACTTCCTCTAGCATGGCCACACCTTCTAAGACCTCCAAAAACAGTGCCACCAAGTGGAGACAAATGTCTGAATACTTAAAGCCTATGGGGGACACTCATTCAAACCACCACAGCAAGTTTCTAATTAATATAAGGAAGTTCAAGGAAAAAAAAAAGCTGTGATATGCTGTGCTGGATAGCTTTCATTGTCAACTTGACACACCTGGGTTGAGGGATCCTCAGCTGGGGAATTGGCTCCAGTGGACTGACCCATGGCCAGGTCTGTGTGGGTATTTCTTGATTGTTGAGTGTTGTGGAAGGGCACAGACCACTGTGGGTGGTGCCGCCCTGGGCAGGTTGTTCTCTATTGTATGAGAAAGCAGTCTTGCTAGGCATGGTGGTGCACAACTTTAAGCCTAGCACTCAGGAGGCAGAGGCAGGTGGGTCTCTGTGAGTTCAAGGCCGGCCTGGTCTACATAGTGAGTTCCAGGACAGCTGGAGCTACAGGGAGACCCTGTCTCAAAAAGAGCCCATAACAAAACAAAACAAAACAGAAAGAAAGCAGGGTGAACATGGGCTGGGGAGAGAGCCAGTAAGCAGTATTCCTCCACGGCCTATCTTTCAGTTCCTGACCTCAGGTTCCTGCTCTGAGTTTCTACTTTGGTCTCCCTAAATGATGAACTGTGACCTGGGAGATGTAACAAATAAACCCTTTCCTTCCCAAGTTGGTATTGGTTATAATGCTTTGTCATATCAACATATTCATTCAATTCTGAAAGATGTATCAGAAGTTTTCATATCTTATATTTGCATTATATTTATTTTTATATTTATATTGCAAGCATTCTCATGGGGCTAGCCAGCTAGGCTTTTTGTTTATTAATATTGACTAGTTGTTAGGTAGTAGCCTTCACTGCATGCCTCCCACCAGAGTGAAGTGAAAAATGACCATGGAAAGTGCTTTAGTTTTGAGACTGGTAAATAACAGGGATTCCATTTCAATTTCTCCACAGGGGAAGCTCTGCTAGATTTTAATTTGCCTGTGAGGTAGCTTGTACAAAAGATGAAGTTGAACAAGGTGATAACAGTCTAAAGCACTGTTTAATGTTAAATGAGAAGAAATATTTCACCCATGATTCCTAATATCAATATGGGATTTATAGAAAATATTAGAACATGTGTTCACATATGTATACAAATAAAAATATTTTATAGTGTTTAATTAAAATACTATTTTTTTGGCTTTTTTTAAGACAGGGTCTCCCTGTAGCCCCAGCTGTCCTGGAACTCACTCTATAGACCAGGCTGGCCTTGAACTCACAATGATCCACCTGCCTCTGTCTCCCAAGTGCTAGAATTAAAGGCATGCACCACCATGCCTGGCTAAAATAGTATTTTTGACCTAGTCATTAGACTTCAACAAATTTGCCTTTGAAAATAATATAGAATACAGACAAAAATTGTTTATTCATGTCACCAAAATTTCTACAATATTTTACAATCTAAAATTGTAAAATAACCTAAGTAATAATGAAAAATGACCAAATAAACACATTTTTCATGTGAAAAATCTAATAATGGAAGAATATCAAGAGTTAATTTAACATGAAAATAATGACATAAAACATTATAAATAGTGTGTCCTCGATATTATTAAACAAGTTTAAATTAACAAATGTGAAAACAAAATAAAGAAAATGTCAGGTTGGTAGAAATCTGAGTTATTAACATTATTAATTTGTGACACGGGTGCACAGACTTGCATGCAGACAGTACATTCATACACATACAGAAATAAATAAAATTAATAAAAAAATTTTAATTTGCTTTTATTATACTGCATATGTTTAATTATTGCTATTTCTATAATATTTCTAAAAGGAGAAGAAAAACTAATGCAAATATTAAAGCATAGCTTCTAACAAATTTTATAAAAATTTTTATTGAGCATTTGTACAATATATACAGTTGTTTCCAGTCAAACCAAATGTCCCCCCCCCATACTCCAACTCCCCCATCAAAATTCATACATTACAACATCCAAGCTAAGCCCTAACTAGTCAAGCTCCCAAACCCCAATGTCCTTCTGGGTAAAGAGGTCTATTGGCGTCTAGTCGGCATAATCTAGGTAAGGCATACTTGTCCCCACCCAACAGTACTCAGTCTCTTATAGTTCGCAGTCCAAGGCCAGTCCCCAGCCCATTTCTTTTGCTCCACTCTGAAACCTTGTCCCATTTGGTATGGGTCCTGTGCCTGATGTGGACATTGCCACAAGTTCCCATGTGAAAGCTTACAGACTACTGTAAGACACTGCTTCTCTAACTTCATGTGCCAGCCCTGGCTCTTACAATCTTTCTGACTCCTTTTCTGCAATGATCCCTGATCTGTACATGTGTACATCTGTAGGTGAGGTTTAATATAGGGGCCCCATTCAGGGACATACACTCTGGAGGCTCCCATTCTTTGAAACTTGACTAGTTGTGGCCTTCTGTTTACATCACACTCTATTGTGTAATGAACTTTACTGGTGAGAATTGAAGGGTGCATTAGTTTTCTCTCTCTCCCTCATTCTACATGTAGGGATTCAACTATAGATGTGTCTCCTAGAAATGAGGATCTTTCAGATGTGTATGTTCTGTGTCTGACTAGTTGAGGTATTCTGCAGTAGCTTCCATCTGTTGAAAAGAGTAGCTTTGTTGATGAGTGGTATACAATATTCTTCTTTGTAAATACAAGATTACATAGTATATGGTAAGAAATTTCATTTGTCTAGAGATATGACACTTATAGGGTTTTTCTCATGCCTTTAATTCCAGCACTCAGGATGCAGAGGCACGTGGATCTCTGTGAGTTCAAGGCCAGCCTGGTCTAGGTAGTGACTTCCAGGCCAGCTGGGGCTTCAGTGAGACCTTGTCTCAAACACACACACACACACACACACACACACACACACATGCACACACACACACACACACACACCAACATTCGTCTATGGCCATGCCACCCTGAATGCACTTGATCTCCTCTAACATTTTTTTTTAAAAGATTGTCATCTAAAGTATGAATAATAAGAAATTTGATCACAAGTTTAAGATTGATTTGATCAAGCAATGCACAGACTTAACAAGACTGATATAGAGAGCAGTACTTAAAATAACACTACTCTTTAGATGCAGCTTAGGTGATCTTTATTTAGGTCTTAAGTTCTTTTATCAAAACAAAAAGTATTTTCAGAGAAGTTAATTGAACGAAGTAAAGCAAAAATTTTTAATTATTGACCCGAGCCATCATCCAAAGTTCAGCATTCAACTGAAAATTTGTCACATAGCTCCTTACTATGCCTGTAGCAAAAATTAGAATGCATTAAAAATTTCAAACATTGTGCCAAGGAGTCAGTTGTTGTATATTCCTCCACAGCCTCGGTGTCACTTCAAGAAAGTATCACCTTCTGAAAATAGTCCCCAAGATGTCCGCCTTCTGTGATTCTGTTTCACCTGCCTTAGCAACACAGTCTCTCCATTTTCTTTCATTGTGCTTGAGAGAAGTTCTAATCAGCCACAAAGAATTAGCACTCATGATGGGGAATATTCTAAATGTTTAAATTATAAACAAATATTGGTTTTGTGGGGTCTTGATAAAATTAATTAATAATCTACTGAGATAAGCCAGGCGTGGTAGTGCACGTCTTTAATCCTAGCACTTGGGAGGCAGAGGCAGGCGGATCTTTGTGAGTTCAAAGCCAGCCTGGTTTACAGAGTGAGTTCCAGGACAGCTGGGGCTACAGGGAGACCCTGTCTCGAAAAAGACCAAAACAAAAAATCTACTGAGATAATATGGAATATTTTTGATTGCTATTTAAAGCACAGGCTGGTTAATAGAATAGGTTAAAAAACATGTTAGAGACTCTGTATATAGTATCAGCCTCCCTCCATATGTGGCCTGAGAACATATGAGTAATAAATTTCTACAGACACAATTTTTTTTAAGATCAATCAGTCATCTTGCAAAGGTCTAAGGTAAGAAGTGTCATTGAATCACCAGAAATCCATGTCACTAAAAATACACTAAAAATATGTGTTAAGCTCTGCATTATCATGAGTTAGATACTCAGAAAAAACTTACTAGATACCAAACAACTAAATACTGAAATAGATGGCACAATACTGTAACAGCCAACTAGACAGGGAAAGGAGAAAACCCTCAGAGATCATGAGTGAGACATAGACATAACTCGACATAACTCGCAGGTCTCAGAACTGACACTATACCAACAAGTATCTGCTATCCCTGGCATTCTGGGTTTATGGAGCATATGAAGGTGTTAGGTGCTCTACACTTGGGATCAAAAGTTGGGAAGCATCAAAGAGTGTCATTTTCAGGGAGTAAATATGGTTGAATAGAGAAATGGCACAGCTTAAAGAGATAGGCAAAAAAAAAAAAAAAAAAAAAAAAAAAAAAAAAAAAAAAAAAAATAAATAGAAGTAAAAAAAAAAAAAAACAACCTGAGAATTCTCAACTATGAATCTGGATTGATTCAAGTTAGAGTTATATATTTGATTCTTGTGTGATTTAAAAATAAAGCATTTTATCCAGGCATGATGGTGCACATCTTTAATCCCAGCACTCAGGAGGCAGAGGCAGAGGCAGGCAGATCTCTGTGAGTTCAAGGCCAGCCTGGTTTATATAGTGAGTTCCAGGACAGCTGGAGCTACAGGGAGACCCTGTCTCAAAAAGACAAAAAAAAAAAATAAATAAAGCATTTAAAAAAATATCTCATGGTAATTATTTCCTTAGACACATGACAGAAGCAAAGACAGATATTAAAATACAGATTATACTTTTCTGCTTGTTTTGAGACAAGGTTTTTATATGTAGTCCAGGTTGGACTGGAACTTAGTGTGTAGCCCACCTTGACCTCAGATTCTTGATGTTTTTCCCTCAGACTCCAGAGTTCTAGGATTTCAGGCATATGCTACCCACTTCCAACTAGAATATACTATACTTTAAGCATGAGATTCAAATGTTTTATATAGATGAAATTCTAAGACTATGAATCTCATTTACAAAATTTCTTAATTCTTTTTACAAACTGTAGCAACATCTACAAAATTTACTTAATTCTTTTTACAAACTGTAGCAACATGCAATGCTATGATTAACCTCATTTTCAAACACAGACACAGAGAATTTTAATTTTAATAACTTGTCCTATATCATACAGGTAATTAGTAGTCAGTTGGTTATCAGATATTTTACTTTATTTTATTTTTTATTTTTTGGTCTTTTGGAGACAGGGTTTCCTTATAGCCCCAGCTGGCCTGGAACTCACTATGTAGACCAGGCTGGCCTTGATCTCACAGAGATCCACCTGCCTCTGCCTCCCGAGTGCTGGGATTAAAGGTGTGTGCCACCATGCCTGGATGGAGAAAAATTTTGAGACTCCTCACAGACCTAGGATGATACATCGGTCAGAGACTTAACATCCAGAATATATAAATTACTCAAAAAAGGGAGCAAGAAAACAAATGACTCCATCAAAAGATGGAATAAAGAACTGAACAGAGAATTCACAAATGAAGAAGTAAAGATGGCTGAGAAATATCTCAGAAAATATTCAGTGTTGCTAATAATAAAGGAAATGCAAATTAAAGGCACCTTAAGATTTCAATTTACCCCATAAGACTGGCCAAGATTAGGAAAACAAATCAAAGCAAATGCTGGAGAGGTTGTGAGGAAAGGGAAACACTCATTCGCTGCTGGTGGGAATGCAAACTCATGCAACCTCTATGGAAAGAGGTATGGAGAATACTTAAAAGACTCAAATTAAACCTACCGCCTGATCCAGTCATACCACTCCTGGGTGTATACCCACAAGACTCAACCTGTCCCAGAGAAACATGCAAAACCATGTTTATTGTGGCTCTCTTCACAATAACAAAGAGCTGGAAGCAACCCAAGTGTCCCTCAACCAATGAGTGGATAAAGAAAATGTGGTACATCTACACAATGGAATTCTATGCAGCAGTAAGGAAAGATGACATCTTGAACTTTGTACATAAAATGGATGCTGAGTGAAGTAACACAGTCCCAGAAAAACAAAGAATGGTATCCCTCACCAAATCCCTAGTTGTAAGGCAAACTGAGTAAGGTTAATGTTATATTTCCTTTTATCTGAAAGCAACTGTATGGTTAGGTTAAAAATGTGAATCCATTAATGGGCTCTAGAATTAACCTACCATTTACTTTTAGACTTTGTAATTTGGGTATATGGGTGGAGGGTATGTACACAAATTTTAGAGTAATATAAAATTAAAGAGAAAATGTGAATTCCTAAACACGTTTTGGAATTAACTTACAGTTTATTTTCAGATGTCATAATTTTGGTGTATGTGTGACATATGTATATATTATATGCATATTTTAGAGCAATACAAATTGGAGGGAACAACAACAACAAAAGGACTGGGTCAAAGAACTGATTGAAACAGTAAACTTCTGCAAAGAAAAACCTTAAAAAGACTGAGAAAAAGGTGCAAGACATGTATGGCAGAATTCATGAGCTCAGGTGGGGTGGGGGGGTATGGGAGGGGAAATTAGTCTAAATTGGATTGAGAAATGTATGAAATGTTCAAAACTTCAATAAAAATATTAATAAAATAAACACAACAAAGAAAAATGGAAAACTAGGAGCTGAAGACATAGCTCAGCCAATAATATGATTGCCTAGTAAACATGAGAATCTAAGTTTGTCCCCCAGAAATGATTTTTATAAATTAACTAATGGGCTCAAAATGCTAATGGCAACACTGGGGAGATAGGAATAAGCACACCCCTGGGGTTTTCTTGTTATCCAGCTTAGCCTGATCAATGAGTTCAAGGGTAGTGAGAGACCCTGTCTCAACAAACTGATGGGTATGCTGAAGGAATGACACCCAAGTTTGCCTTGTGGCTTTAACTTGTAAGCCCCCTATCCCCTCACATGAATATACTGAAGAGGTAATAGATAAATATTACTAGCTCAAAACTGGAAGGCAGAAACCCAGAGAAGTGAGATGGATATTTGTAAACAAGATATCAGTGAGTCAAAAATGAAAATGAAAAATATATCTCCCCACAATAGTATGTGCCAATATCAATGGTATAAATGAGCTAGAAATGAAAGAATGCAGGTTGTGATTCAATTTACATGCTGCAATAAAAAGGTTCAACAGATATTCAAGATGGCAGCAGTCTCATAGAGAATATTAGTTGTCAATATTCAAAGAAACGATGTCTGAAAACTTTCCAGAATTATATTAAAAATTCTTAGATTCAGGAAGCCAAATGAAAATAAATCTTTACCACATTTTTATTTTTTATTGAATAAATTTATATAATACTGAATATAAAGAGTATAGTTTGGAAAGAGAGAAAAGACAGATTAGTGAGAGTGATGATGACGAGATGACTGATTTAGCAGCATAAAATGGATGTTGAAAATCAATGAGTGGAGCTGGAGAGACAGCTCAGTGGTTAATAGCACTAGTTATTTTACGCAGAGGATCTAGGTTCAATGCCCAGCACTCAACATGGCAGCTAACAACCATCTATAACACTCATTTCAGGGGTTCTAACACCTTCTTCTGGCCTCCATAGGCATTGCATGCATATGGTACACATGCATACATGCAGGCAATACTCTTACACACATGAAACTTTTAAAAGAATCAATGGAGTAAAACTTTTTAATAGTGAGTTTAAAGCTAGAGTTTTATATGAACTGAAACAATAATGGGGTTCAGGGTTTCAAGAAGTCCCTGAAACTGGGCAGATACACTAGGGCCCTCCTTTCCCAAGGGTATGTAAGCAGTAAGGACTACTAAGAGACAGTCTCAGATGAGCTGAGGTGCCTCAGAGAGACTCAGACCAGCCAAGCTGCCTGGAAGAGACACACCCAACTTGTTAAGCTGCCTGCAAACTGTGCAGTGTAGTCTAGGTTTCTAGCCCCATGCTGGAGGGGGATTTTGGTGGTACAGCTTTCTTTGAGTCACTTCTGCTCCTGCAAGTAGCCCCTCACCCAATCTTCTGTAATCTCAATAAAACTTATTGGTTCACCAAGTTGAACTTTGATGCTCTCCTGTCCTCGCTTCCCTATCTTGGCTAAATACATGTTTGTTCATATTTCTCCAGAAGGAGTGTCATATAACATTCCCCGAATATACTTAGAAATTTAAGAAACTATTTCTTTATAATCTATGTGTAAAAATGAAAATTGGAACTTGGTAAATAACTTGGAATTTATAAAAATGAAACTTTTTCATGTCAGACCTAAGAAATGCTTCATAATAAATTAACAACTTTAAATATTTACATTTTAACAAGACATTCTGAAAATAACCCAGCTTAGCATCCAAATAAAAAAGTGCAACAATTCATAAATATTGTTTCTGTGGCATGTGTTGGCTATAGTGTTAGGTGCAGTATAGTTAAATAATACTAAACTTGAGTGTTTGTCCTTGGGAGAAGATATATGTCAATATAAATTTCTGACATAATAAAACTCAGTTAAAAGAAGTGTTATATTCCTCATGATCTGAACACAACTGTACTCTTATATTATGAATCCCTAGACAGGTTCTAGAACTAACCTACCATTTATTTTCACACTATGGATTTCTGGTATATGATGGTGGGCATGTATACATATTTTAGAGTAACACAGGGTTAACATGGAAAAAGGCGAATCAAGAAATATGATATGGAAATAACACACAGTTTGTTTTCAGAAGATACAATTTTAGTATAGGTGCAATGTATCAGCCTGGTGTAACTTAGCCTTTCTGGGTGCTTAATGACCATACTTGGTGCCCATACCAATTTGGCTGAGGGACCAAAGGGATAACTTTGTTCCTTGCCCTCAGAGGTCAACTAAGTCCCGGGGGGCTATGCATGGGGGCATCTCTTGAAATGTCCTGCAAATGTGAGTCACCAGTCTTCCTGTGCAGGGAGGTCTTAGAGATCCACTAATGGGACTTCAGCCAGTGTCCAGTCTATAAAGAGGAAAGTCTGCTTATGCTTCAAAAAGAGAAGCTTGGTCTAGCAAAACCTAGCTGTGTCCTAGAATGGATGGAACTGGTGATTGAAAAGCCAAAGGAGCCAGGGGCTCCCCCCCCAAAAAAACCCCTGAGAGACCCCTGAGGACCAGATCCTCAGCTGACCTTGAGAAAACAAAAACCTTGGTTAATCTGGGCTGTGTGGCCTTCAGCATCCAAAAGAAAAGTATAACCAGAAATAAATAATCAGTAAGGTCTGAGAAATTGTACTTCAGATATAAAACTTGAGAATCCTCCAAACCTTCAATGCCAGATGGGGACTACTAAGATATCCAGCTTGTGGACTGAGCGGCTACTGGGATTTCAGCCTCTTCAGAGTGTAGACTGCCATTGTTGGACTACACAGTCTGTGTCATGGCAGGACGCATGCTTGCTAGACCTCATTTGGGTGACCATGGGGGGGGAAGACCCCAGTGTGTAGCATGGGGGGCAGGACTGATGGTTGTTTGGGCTTGCCAAGGACTTCCCCAAGCACTTCCTTGGGGAAAACATGACATCTTTTAGAAAAAGAAAGAAAGAAAGAGAGAGAGGGAGAGAGAAAGAAAGAAAGAAAATCCTCCAACTCAGGTGATATATATATATCACATATATATATATATATATGCAATACAAGTTGGAGAAAAACAATGGAATTTCCATGTTAAAGTATCACTGTATTTTTATGCTTTTCTTGGTATCACGAGTTTCATTTATGGTATTTTGATGCTATGTGTATCATAAAGTTCAATTTAAAATAAAAAACTTTTAAAAATGAAAACAATAAAAAAGACATGTACAAAGGTCCTAAGCATTGGATCTACTTTATCTCTGAAAGATTATTTTAGAACTCAGTAGGAGATAGAATTTGAATTAGGATAAAAGTACCAATAGTTAAAAGCCGGAGAAAGTCATGCTGTACTGTGATACTATTTAGGTCAGAGGGAAGGTTGATGTGGAATAGGAGTGGGAAATAGAATATGCTTGAGTTTCCAACCAAGCAGTCCTGTGTTCTAAGAATTTATAAACTCGATATTAAGTATCTCTTTTGCATCAGCATTCTATACTGTGCTAGGATTTAAGAGAGAATTCTATACTGCCTTAGCCTAAAACAGCTTATCATGCAGTGAAGCTGTGGAGGAGGCAGAAAGTGGGAAATTAAAATGCAGTGAGGCAACCGTTAGCGGACTGAATTTTTAGAGATAGCTCAGTGCACAGTGAGAGCAGCTAACTTTGTTTAGAAAAGAACGTGGTCAGGGGAGTAGCTAACTTTGTTTAGAAAAGAACTTGGTCAGAGGAGTGAGTAGGTGACATCTTAGTCGAGAAAGAAGACTAGATGCTGGGGAGATGACTGCAGAAGGAGAATATTTGCAGTCAGCAGAATAGCACAAGTTGTTTTGAATGGTAATGGGGACTCGTGTTGGAGAGATTGTAATTGGGTCAGTGAAAACCAGTAGAATTTGGAGTTAAAGAGGGAGAAGACCCCAGGAAATAAACCTGTATTATATCACCAAAGTATAGTATAAAATATAAGCAACTGGCGAGTGGATAGAGAAAATGTGGTACATCTACACAATGGAGTTCTATGCAGCAGTAAAGAAAGACATCAGAGCTCCTGCATTAATATACTTTGCCTAAGTGCATAGCCCAAGGACTTTATTATTATATTTGGTTCTGAGCAGAGTATAATCCTTTTCACAGTTCCTATGTCTATTAGTCAATTAAAGAAGGCATTTTTACCGGTTTTATAAGAGATTACCTCTATAATAGTTGTCTCCAATTTACAGTTGGAGAACGACCTCATCATCGTCATATTTCTCCTTGTTCTATGGGGGGGGAAGGCAACAGCAATGGATTGTTATACCAGGGGGATGTTGGTCAGGGGATCCAAGGCCCCACAAAAGGTAAGGGCTCCTTGCCCCTAAGTTGGGATACCTGCAGGAGGATAAGAGGCGATAAGACCCTGCTGCCGAAGACCGGACGTTAACATGGGAGGGATGTATTGAGACCGCACATGCAAGTGTACAGATGGCCTCTGGAATGCCAGAGAGTGTTGCCAAAGGCCACTAAACCAATGAAGCAAATACGGGTCTCCCTGAGTCAAGCAAGACTCCACCGTCAGCACCAGCTACACCTCACCTGCCTGGAAATACTGTGCAGCAGAGGCAGCCATGTGCCTGTATATCCCAAATCTAATTGGCTATTGGCTNTACAGCCACTATGGAAAGCAGTGTGGAGAACCCTTGGAAGACTTGGAATGAACTTGCCACCCGACCCAGCCATACCACTCCTGGGCATGTACCCTCAAGACTTACGCCACCACAGAGATACATGCACGGCCATGTTTATTGCAGCTCTCTTCACAATAGCAAGGAGCTGGAACCAACCTAAATGCCCCTCAACTGATGAGTGGATAGAGAAAATGTGGTACATCTACACAATGGAGTTCTATGCAGCAGTAAAGAAAGAGGACATCACGAGCTTTGCAGGAAAATGTCTGGAGCTAGAGGACGTCATGCTGAGTGAAGTAACACAGTCCCAGAAAAACAAACGAAGAATGGTATCCCTCATCTGTGGATGCTAGTGCCAGTTACCCAGTTGTAAGTATTTCTTGTGTAGGGCCCCCTGAGCTTTTGTACAAAGCAGTTGGGCGTAATGCATATTGGAAACAACAACAACAACAGAAAGGACTGCATCAAAGAACTGACTGAAACAGTGAACTTCTGCTCAAAGCAGTCAACTTCCCCATGGAGACTATTGAGAAAGACTAAGAGATGAAAAGCATGTTTGGCAGAATGCATGAGCTCTGGTGGGGTGGGGGAATGGGTGGGAACACGGGTCTAGATTTGTTAAAAATAAATAAATAAATAAATTTATGTGAAAAAAAAGGATTGATATTAAAAGAAAAAGAAATATATTATATATTTGGCCTTTTTTGAGAAAGGGTCTCCCTGTAGCTCCAGCTGTTCTGGAACTCACTATGTAGACCAGGCTGGCCTTGAACTCACAAAGATCCACTTGCCTCTGCCTCCACATATGCCGCCATGCCCAGTCAAGAACCTTGTATTTCATTATGAAGGTAAGAGGACTCTGTTGAAACATTCTCCACACGGTGGTAACTTGACATCAGAAAGATTGAGTTTTACATTCTCATTGAAAAATAAAAATTCATATCAGCTAAAACAGAAAGATTTATTTGGCTGTCACAGTCACTTAGAAAGGAAGTGTCATAACCAGACAGCAATGTAAATATAAATATAATGCGTTCAAGAGGTATTTAGGAGGTAATATTAACAGAACCAGACAGTTTCTAGATGTAGAATTGTGAGGGAGGGGAAGAAGTAGGACAGCCCTGAGTAACATGATGGGTGTTCCTGCTGTTTTCTGAAATAGAGAACCCAGAAAGAGCAGGGAGGATGAGGTGATTGACTGATGGGAAGGAATCAAGAGAGACTAATCACTCGACTTTAAAGAACAAGTATAATAGTTGAAAAACTTGAAAAGTGAGGAGGTAGTATAAAAACCAGGATGGTGAATTGTCATGGAAAAGAATTTGTCTTGGATAAGTCATTAAACAAGAATGAAAAATAAAAGGACAAATGGAAAGAATTACTTGGACCATGGTAACAAAAAGTTTTCTGGTAACCTTGAATACAGTCTGTTTTCTATAGAGTTGAGAAGACGTGGGGACATTGAGTCCAGGTTTTCCCTTCAAAAAGCCTTGGGTACACATACAGCACAGCTGGGAAAGTATCTTGAAATAGTGCTAATATCATTTAATCAGTCTGTTTGGAGAGTTAAAACTGCCAAAATTTTAGATAGGGAAAGAAGACCAGAGTGTGTGGGATCCTAAGTTTTGGGAAAGATCTTGATAAGCTAGTAGAGTCTTGACTGCTTGAAATATTAGCAAGAATGATCAATCATCATGATAAAGTTAATGTATAGGAGATGGAGTTGAGACAGGCAAGCATAGGAAATAGTTCAGCAACCTGGGATTCCCCTTGACTTGGGCTCTACACACCCCTGACTTCTAAAAATGCACCAGACACCCTGAGATCCTTATCTACATGCTCTATACACGCACCCACGTTTTTGAACAATGAACCTAATAACTACTTAGCAACCCAGGACCCCCATTTGCTTTGAGTTGCATGTACAATTGTCTTAACCACTTTTCTATTGCTGTGATAAAACACTGACCAAAACCAACTTGAATAAAAAAAACAAGTGTTTACTTGGCTTACAGCTTACAGTCCATCATCAAGGGAAGCCAAGGCATGAACTCAAGGCAGGATCTTGGGGAGCTGAAATGTGACCCACAGAACGTTGTTTACTACTTTACTCCCCCTGGTTTGCTTAGTTTCCTTTCTTTCATACACAAGGCCCATCTGCCTAGGGATGGCACTGGCCACAGTGGGCTGAGTCCTCCCACATGAACGGGAAATTAAGAAAATGCTTCAGAGACATGGCCTCAGGCCAGTCTGATCTGGGAACTTTTCAGTTAAGGTTCCCTCTTTCCAGTGCCTCTAGTTTGTGCTGAGTTGACAAAAACAAACAATCGGCTCCTTTTCAACTTGACACACAAACACGTCACTGGAAGCCATACCCTTTCCAGCGTTTCTTGTCCCCAAGGTTTCAGGTTAACATCTCAATGTAAAACATAGTTCAACTTTTTTTTTATTATTTTGTTTATTTTTAAGGGATTCTACAATATAATAACACAGTTGTTTGCAGATAACATTGATGTTACTCAGTTTGTCATACAATTAGGTAATTGGTGAATTTTGCAAGTATCTATGTCCAAATTTTGAACAACCCAAGGTTCCCATAGTCCAGTTGGAGAAGCTTGTATGCACAGGCATGTTGATCAATTAGGAGTCCAGACTATATTCCTGTAGTCTCATGATTCACCCGATTTATACACAAATACAAAATAACCATATAAGTTAATGGACTTGATTTCTCTGAAGTCATAATCCAGATCATAAGCTTTAAAGAGCAAAATGTATATGGTAAAATTTATTTGGCAGGTCTCAACTCTGGCCCCAAGCTTTATCGTACATAGATAGGATATTTAAGGCCTAGTGAAATGTTTAAGATTAGTTAAATTTGGGTGTAGGTTTGGTGAAATGGTAATACATTTGAACATAACGGGAGTATAAAAAGCTGAGTTTTTTAGTGTATAATTTTATTGGGTTGGTCTTATATTTTTCTTGTTGAATTATACAACATCACAGTGCAACATTTTCTTTTACTTGTGGGCAATTTAAAAGGAACTAAGCTTAAATTTTTACTTCCCAGAATAAGTAGAAGTCATAGTCCAGTCATATAGCTTTAAAGGCAAATGGTTATTGGGTAAATTATTTAGCAGGTACCAACTCACTGGCCCTAAGCTTTATCCATCCACAAAGAAATCGGAATTTTAAGGCTTAGTGATTGTGCTCTTACGACTATATCAGTTAAATTTGGTTGTAGGTTTTGGGTGAAAATGAGTGGAATCAATAACTGAATTAATTGGGAAGTAATAAAATGTTTTTTTTAGTTATAACTTTGTATTGGTTAGTACCAAAATGGCCGCTATATTTGTCTGAATTATAGAACATCCATTAGAACCCTTTCCATAGATTTAACTCTATGGAGGCAATTGAAGGAACTAAGCGTAAAAGGTTCCTCCCAAATAAGTAGCAAAGCCAGTCAATGAGAAACAGTTTTGGGTAAATTTAATGAAAGATTATGCCTTCGGCTCCTGTTTTGGGTATGAGTAATACAACCTAGGCATCTAAAGTCAAAACATAAAACCTAAAAATTATAAAAAAAGGTGATGTTGGGAGGTGGGGTATTATCCTTTCTGGGATCAAAATGGAAAACGTCTTGTTCCAACCTATTGATAAATTTTCCAATTTTTGAGATCTGAAACTTAACAATGGGAGGAGAATTTTACTGTTCACCCTTGAACAGGTACAACATCAGCTAATCTATCAATAAGCCTGAAAACATACAACTTATGGCGTTATGAAAGGTATGCAGCGGCGAGTGCCACGCACGGAGACGCGCTGACATACTCGAACATTAACATGTAACGCAGGAAGCCTCGACGTCTGCCTGAGTTCCAGACCGAGCATGCCTCTCGCTGAATTCCTATGGGGTTAACCATGTTTATACATACGCCCTAATGAATTTACCTTCCAGGAACGAGAATAAACTTTTCACCCCTCTCACCTGTTCAGGAAAAAGAAAAAACAGTGATGGTCAATGAAACAAATCCCTAACTGTAAATCATTAGAGCCAATGTGTATAGTGTAGAATTTCCTATAAAACACGGTAAACTACCCGTTTTGTTAATTGACTGATAGGCATAGGAACTGTGAAACGGATAATTCTCGATCTAGAGCCAAATCAATAGTAAAGTTTTTAAGTACTGTGTAAATTAAGCAACATATATTACTACAGGAAAGCCTCTGACATCAGAATGGAATTATTCTGCCTAGGAGGATATTGGACTAGGGGATTCAAACTCAATCCCCCCCAAATTATAAAGGTCTTTTGCCTATAGTGAGATATATGCAAGGAGAAAGGCAGTAAGGCCCTGTTGTCGAAGACCTGGTGTGAACAGAAAAAATGTTATGAGACGTCACTTCAGCATACAACTGGACTCTGGAATGCCAGATAGCATTACCAAAGGCCACTAAGCAATACAGCAAATATTTGTCTACCTGAGTCAAGCAAGACTCCTCCATCAATATCAGCTACACCTCAACTGCCTGAATACTGTGCAAGCATCTGGCAGCCAGAGTGTCCTACTGTATATCCCCAAATCTAATTGGCTATTATCGCTCTCTTGGAGGAATAACTCACAGTGGGATGCCATCAAGCTTATGTCCCTCATAGTGGTTAGGAGGAATGTTATAACCACAATAAGAACTTGTCACCCCTTATAGAAAACCACAGTTTTGCGGATTAGCATACATCCAAAGAACTGTTGGACCTATGCTCACAGCTCTAGACATATGGTCCTCTATAAGATACATGATACGCTTAAATGCGCTAAGATACATAATCATTATGATGGTGTTTATGAGTCATGAGCTAAATCGTGTATCACTGGAAAGTGTCAACCCATGAAGGGAAACAACCTGAACAACTAGAGTCCCAAAAATAACAACTCCAAAGAAAGTAGAGACGTTTTCTTCTCACCCCTTGTGCCCCTTTCCCAAAGCCCATGGAACAATGCAGAAGAGGAGGCGTGGTAGAATGTAAGAGCTGTGAGAATAA
>VZQC01015323.1:2592919-2651669 GCA_009823505.1 Rhizomys pruinosus | reverse complement strand
TGAGAAGTCAGTTGTGATTCTGATGGGTTTCCCTTTGTATGTGACTTGTTTTTCTTTTGTGGCCTTCAGAATTTTATCTTTGTTTTGGGCATCTAGCATTTTGACTATGATATGGCATGGGGAGTTTCTTTTCTGATCTTGTCTATTTGGAGTCCTATGTGTTTCTTGTATTTGAATGGGTTTGTCTATTTTTAGTTTGAGGAAGTTTTCATCTATTATTGTGTTGAAGATATGCTCGATACTATTCTCTTGAGATTCTTCTCCTTCCTCTATTCCTATGATGTGGAGGTTTGATCTTTTCATAGTGTCCCATATTTCCTGGTTGTTCCAGTTTTATGTATTTTTAAATTTTTCATAATCTTTATTTGAGTTTTTTAGTTGCTCTGTGTTATCTTCCAGATCTGATATTCTTTGCTCAGCTTCTCCCATTCTACTTCTGAGGCTTTTTCCTTTCCTTTCCTCTTGATTGGATGAGTGTTTTATTTCCTTTTACATTTCATCCTGTGATTTCTTTAATATATCCATTTCCTTTTTGAGTTTCTCAATCTCTTCTTGGTGCTCCTTACTTCATTGGTTGGTTTCCTTTTTCAGTGTTTCTACTTCCTTAAGGTGTTTGGTTTTTTCTCTCTCTAGTTCTTTCTGGAGTTTGTCAATCCCTTCCTTTAGTTCTCTGAATTCTTCTTTATGTTCTTTAATTTCTCTGCATAGGTCTGCAATTATTCCTCTAAGGTCTGTTTCTGGGGTCACCTCCAGGGGGATCCCATTGTACATATCTCCTACAGGGTTGGTAGAGCTTGGTGTGGAATTATCCTGCACCTTTCCCATGTTGTCCCTTCATCGTCGTGTCCCTGGCATGTGGGTTTCCATTTTGTGATTCAAATCACAAATGCCTTTTAAGTGTGTTGAAGGCTGAAAGTTTGTTTGGTTTTGCTTGCCTCCTTCCAATGCTTTTTTCCCCCCTCCTTGTTTATGGAGTGTTGACTTGTCTAGGTTTTCAGGCTTTTATTTTTGTTTATAGATTGGATATTGGAAGTCTAAGTCACTCTTCCTTTCCTGTTCTGAGAGTTCTCCTAATCCACTGAATACTCTCTCTTCCTCAATTCCAGTTGTTGGAGGGGGTGCCTGGCTTAGCCCGCACCCCACTACCCGAGTCAGGCACCAGAGTCAGACCCAAACTCAGGACCGCTTCTGGCTGCGAGGGGGGAAGGGCGACCCACCGGGCTTAGGGCTACGATCTAGCCTCCACCAGCCACCAGACCCTCTGCCACAGACCAGAAAATCAATTGTCCAGTACCACAAAAGTCAATCTGTCCTAAGCTTTTACCTGCCTGGAACAGTGTCGGGCTGTTCCAAGTGATCTTATCAGGTCGGTAATCATAGTTCAACTTTTAAAAGTTTGCAGACTTTTGAAAAATCCAAGCACTTAAAAAAGTCAAAGTCTCTTTAAAATATCCACAGTCTCATGGTTAGAGAGATGGCTCAGTGGTTAAAAGCACTGACCGCTCTTCCACGTTTTTTTTCCCAGCTACCCCCATGGTGGCTAACAACCCCCTGCAACTCCAGTTCCAGGGATCTGATGCCCTCTTTGGGCTTCTGTAAGCATTTCATGCATGGGTGTACTTACATACACTCAGGCGAAACACTCATACACATAAAATACAAATACATAAATAAAAATGGATAAAAAAATAAAACCTAAAATATCTAATGTCTCAACTGTAGGTTCCTATAATATAAAAATATGCTGTATGCTATATACTTTTTGATTTAATTTAATTTTTATATTTATTATTTTTTTATGTGTATGAGTGTACTGTCTGCATGTAGGTTGGTGCACCTGTGTCATGCAATGCCATGGAGGTCAGAAGAGGGCGTTGGATTCCCCTGGAACTGGAGTTAAAGATGGTTCTTAGCCACCATGTGGGTGCTGGGAATTGAACCCGGGTCCTCTGCAAGAGCAGTCAGTGCTCTTAACCGCTGAGCCATCTCTCCAGACCCATACTTTTTAATTTTAAAATGGAAGAACCAGGGATATGTAAACAAAACCAGTATAGTTCAGTATAACATCTGGGGTTGACTGAGGATGTTCCTGGCTCCAAAATCCTTAGGCAGCTCCACTTTTCTGGTATAAAACCTCAGATTCTCTTCAATTCTGGAGTCTCTGCAACTTGGGCTGGATATGCACTAATGGCCTCTCCTGGCCTCACACACAGTGCCAAGCCTCAGTTTCTCTCCCTAACCCTTTTACACTTTCTTTTTTTTCCCTTTTTTTTTTTTGAGACACAGTCTCCCTGGTGCTCTGGCTGTTCTGGAATTCTCTCTATAGACCAAGCCAGCCTTACCCTCACAGAGATCCGCCTGCCTCTGCCTCCCAGGTACTAGGATTAAAGGCATGTGCCACCATGCCTGGCCTCTCCATGACCCTTTCAATCCTGCAGCTTTCATGTTGCCCAAACCAGTGCTATGTGGGAGACTCTTACATATTGTGAAGTTTACCTGACAGCTTGAGATTCATGCAACTGTAGTTTCCCACCCTCCTCTAGAGCACAGATTCTGTGTGCTGAACCTGAGGAAAAACTTCCCAGAAGATGTCACCTCAGTGATTCTTATCACTTAATTACAGCTGATTTTTCAGCTCCAGATACAGCATTGATTATCATAGTAAAGCCATGGTTTCACTTCTTGTAAATCACAGCTCATTCTTTAGCCCCAGGTGAACAGAAACTACAAATTCTTAATTCAAAATATCTCATCAATGGCCCTGACAGAGTCTTTGAGAGACTCTCATACCCCCCTCTGAAATTTTACAAGCCAGGACTCCATCATCTGCATTTTGCTCAGCATTATTTTTTTGAGTTCCCAAGCAGCTTCTTAAGCTCTGAGCACTCAATGGTTTTTCTAGACCAAAGGTCCAAAATCTTCTACCTTTCTCCCACAAAACATCCCAGGGCATAAAAGCCTCATGGTCAGCTCCATTAGAGCAAGATCCCTCTCTCTGGTACCAACTTCTGTTTTAGTTACTTTTCTTTTGCTGTGATAAAACACTGACCAAAACAAACTTGGTGGAAAAGGGTTTATTTGACTTATAGTCTATCATTGAAGGCATGAACTCAAGGCACCGGAGGCAGGAGCCGAAACAGTCCACAGAAGAACACTGTTTTCTGGCTTGCTCCCCATAGCTTGCTCAGCTGCCTTTCTTATACACTGCCTAGGAAGTGTACCACCAAAAGGGAGCTGGGCCCTCATATATCAACTAGCGCTTAAGAGAATGCCTCAAAGACAAGGCCATGGGCCATTCTGACCTAGGAAACACTTCAGTTGAGGTTCCTTGTTTTCAAGTGACTCTAGGTTGTATGAAGTTGACAAAAACTAACCAGCACAAAGCCTACTCCAAACAATGGAATACATTTCTTGCCCTTAACAACTGTTGAACTTAGGTTCTGTTCAGTTGTTTTCTAGTCATTTCTGTGTACAAGGATATGGAGGCCAATCTGGCCTGAACTAGTTCTGTGTGCATTTACAATAAGGCAAATTATGCTCTTTAAGTGAACTTGTAGGGGAAATTTCCCATTTATCGTCGTATGTCTATACATAATTGGACATAGATATAATTAAAACCAGAAGGATTATGGGAAATGGTTATATAAATTTATATGTCAATCAAAACAGAGAATCGTCCAAACTAGGCCCCTTAGTAACCTAACTTCTCCTTCTCTTAAACCCCACAAAAGAAAATCCAAAACAATTACTAGGGCCCTTGAGTACCTTCAGTCATGTGGCCCACTGTCAATCATGACAGCACATCCCTTTGGAATCTGTAGTATTCCTTTGCTTTGAATAGAGTTTTATTGCTACCTTGTAATCTGTGTTATTTAAATCTTTGAATAAGATTCCAAGATCCTGAGAACACTAGACCTAGTGTTGGGGAACAGCCAACCAATGGCAACAGAGTGGGCCATTGCGTTTCAGTTAAGTGGAGAAAATATCAGTTAAAGTGTCTCTCTCATGCCCGACTTTCACAGAAATGATGCAGTGTTCATTAGTACAGCATTTATATTTAGACTATTTAAGATATTTTCTTTCTGGGGCTGGAGAGATGGCCTAGCGGTTAAGAGCGCCGACTGCTCTTACAGAGGACCCGGGTTCAATCCCCAGCACCCACATGGCGGCCGAGAGCCGTCTGAAACTCCAATTCCAGGAGAACTCCAGTTCCAGGGGAATCCGAGACCCTCTTCTGACCTCCGCAGCATTGCACGACACGGGTGCACAGACTTGCATGCAGACAGTACATTCATGCACATACAGAAATAAAAAAAAATAAAAGATATTTTCTTTCTAAAATATTTTCTTTATTATTTTTTTATTTTTACTTTATGTGCATGAGTGTATCACCTGCACATGTGTAGCACCTCACATGTTGTGTAATGCACATGGAGGTCAAAAGAGGTCATCAGATCCCTTGGAACTGGAGAAACAGACAGCTGCCACGTGGCTTCTGGGAATTGAACCCGGGTCCCCTGTGAAAGCAGTCAGTGCTCTTAACCAGTAAACCATCCATCTCTCTAGCTCCTATTTTAAGTATTTTCATTTTTTACTTCAGTATTTTAGTTCCTTGACACAAAAACTTGGCCCATGTGTCCTTGAACTCATAACTTGAGGAAATGTTTGGAGTAAGGGAAAATGTAGTATGATTATATTATTTTTTTAACTTTTTTTTTTTTTCATTTTTTAACAATAATAATTTATGAGTACAAGCATCCTTCATATAAAACCAATTTACAAGCAGTTGTGCCCAAACCCACACAGCCCAAGGGTCCCACCATCCAGCTGGGGGGGCTTGTATGTACAATCGAGTTGATCAAATAAGTGTCCAGTCTATATTGTTGTAGTTTCAACATTCACCCCAATGGCAGCCCTTACATTCTACCATGCCCCCTCTTCTGCAGA
This sequence comes from Rhizomys pruinosus, assembly GCA_009823505.1. Classification (NCBI taxonomy): domain Eukaryota; kingdom Metazoa; phylum Chordata; class Mammalia; order Rodentia; family Spalacidae; genus Rhizomys; species Rhizomys pruinosus. Next base: position 2,646,722 of record VZQC01015323.1, on the reverse strand, counting down.
TTGTTCCCTAGGCTTAGAAAAGGGGCACAGCTGGACGAGAGGCAAAACAGTCTCCTTTCTCTGGAGCTGTCATTTTGGACTCTGGTCAATTCTAGCTGTTTCCTTTCATGGGCTGACAGTTTGTCCAGGAATAGCCTTTCAATCCTACTAATGAAGCATAAGCAATTAGATATATAGGTATTTAAACAGTACTAATTGTTATGGTAGGTTACTTTGGTATAGACACAGATTTTTGGATAGTATGTTACTCCATGAATTACATTTTTTTCTGTAAAATATGACAGGGTCTTACTGTGGCTTATAACATCTCCTAACCACTAGAGGATGTAAGCTTGTGGCATCAGCCATGGGTTATTCCTCCAAGGAGAGAGCTAATATCCAGTTAGATTTGGGATATAGAGACATATGGCTGCCACTGCTGCACAGTAGAGACCAAATTACAAATATATAATTTAATAAGTCCTTTGGGATGTATTTTTTTTGTTATGGTGGCACTTTCAAACAAATGGTAGTAGGAAAACACATTTCTCACCCATACAAATTGCCATTCTTTTTTAAAATTTTTATTTATTTATTTATTTATTTATTTATTTATTATTTTTATGTGTACCAGTGTACTGTCTGCATGTAGGTTGGTGCACCTATGTTGTGCAATGTTGCGGAGGTCAGAAGAGGGTGTCAGATTCCCCTGGAACTGGAGTTAAAGACGGTTCTTAGCCACGATGTGGGTGCTGGGAATAGAACCTGGCTCCTTTGCAAGAGCAGTCAGTGCTCTTAACTGCTGAGCCATCTCTCCAGCTCAACAAATTGCCATTCTTAATGTACTATGAACACATGGTTAAGTGGCCTTTTTTCCCCCAATCTCACCAGTAATCATTTCATTTTAATCAGCTAATTGCTGATAGCTCAGATGAACATCTTGTGTGCAATTTTCTTTAGCACATATCTTAGAATGACTGGACTGTCAGAACATCCCAGGTATGCTGCTGCAGTCAACAGCTGCACCAGAGGAGTGTTGTCCAAAAACATCTGGAGCATTATTCAGTATGAAAGGGAATAAAACTTGTATGGAGGAGGCATTCACATCTACTGTAGTCGTGTTCTTTCAAAGATTTCAGATTCTACATATTTTCTACCAAATATTTTGCTATGAGACTTTTTGATATGAATTGCAATTTTGGGAATCAGTTATTTGATCAGAAAGAAAAGTTTTGGAGAATAGACTTAAATAAATAGCTGTAGGAAGAATGAGTTCTAACAACTTATTATCAGAATAAGCAATATTTATATATTATTTTCTTTTTAATTTCTTAAGGATTTGGAGAGAGAAAAAGAAATAGGATTATACTTCTGAGGGAAGGAGAGACAAAGTAAGGTCTAAATATATATATATATATTTCAATTTGTAACTACTAATCCTTGGAGATAAACATTCTTTTTCTTATTTTGTTGGTAGGAACTACTGACCAATGATAACAGATGTTTAGTTACTGACTCTTAAGCGTGCCGCTAGTAGACTAGGGGTCAGATATTTGATCAGACTTTTACTTGAATATGTGTTCTCTTTTTGTGTATCCTGCTCTGATCAAAAGAAACAAAGAAGGATTTTTGAAATAGCATCAATATGAGTATTCTTACTGGAAAGGATTTAAGCTGTCAAGCATTTTAGTTTTTCTATGTATCTTTGTCTGTCTACCTGCTCACATGTACCTGTATGGAACAGATATAAGGAGAACAAATAAATGCTTATTTTTATAATGTAAGGCTTATGAGTTTTTAATTAAAAATAAATAAATGGATCTAATCCTTCTGTTAGTCATATTTTTTTATAGCTGTGAAAATATCTGCAAGAAATAATACAAAGGAGAAGAGATTTCTGTTGGCTTGGAATTTCAGGGATACTTTGCTGTGGACCTATGATGTGTTAGAGCATCTTGGGACAAAGTGCATTGAGGAAAAGTGCTGCTGAAGTGGAGCCGGGAAGCAGAGTGTGATAGGAAGTTCATAGGGGCAAGACACACTCTTCAAAGGCATGGCCTCAGTGCCATTTTTGAATACAGAATGTCTCCTCTCCTACAGGCTCCTGTGCTCAATGCGTGGTCCCTGGCACATGGCATTACTTTGGGAGGTGTCAGTGATTTCAGGAACTACATGGAGCTGGAGGAAATAGGTCACCAGGCATGCTTTTGAAAGTCTTACCTGGTCCCCGTTTTCCCTGCTCTGCGTCCTATCTGTAGGAGGTGAAGAACCTCCTCTGCCACATGACCCCACCTCCATAATGCTATCCCCAATTTTATGGTGCTAACCAACCATAGACTGAAGCTCTGGAGCCATAAACCCAGATAAATCATTCTTTCTTTAAGTCGTCACTGAGACATTTTGGTCACACCACCATAAAACTAATACACTAAATCACCCTCTTGCTCCATCCAGACCCCACTTTTTGAAGTTCCACCAGTTTTCAGTTATTCTATTCAAATTCTAAACCTATAAATGGATTAAACCATTAATCAAGTTGGAGTCCACATGATCTAATCCTATTTGAAACTTCCACATGGACCCATCCAGATCTATGTCCACTAATCTTCCAGTATCTTTCAGTCCAACCAAACTGAGAAGATTTACTATCACATTTTTTTTATAATTAAAGACATTAAAGTAATTTGAAAGTTTTTTGTGTGCTTGTTTATTTTGGCCATTTGGATTATTTTCATTCTTATCATCTTTTCACTCTGTTTGTTAGCAGACTGCTAACTAGTAAAGACACAGAGCACACAGCTGTAGTAACAAAGGGCATTTGATGTCTGGTCAGGCTAGGAACTCGCATCCTTGTATATTATATATATATATATATATANTGTAGTAAAAAAGAGCATTTGATGTCTGGTCAGGCTAGGAACACTCATACTTTTATATTATATATATATATATATATATATATATATATATATATATATATATATATATATTTATGACTACTATTTCCTTAATGTCTTCATGTAACGTCTTTGTATCTAGGAATTTTCTTCAGTCAGTTTACCTTTTAACCTGAGTACAGCAGCAAGAAGAAGCCCCTTCCAAGGCTTTAACTTTGTTTTGTCATTTTCTTCTTGTAGCCCAGCTGACCTGGAACTCCCTAAGAAGACCAGACTGGCAGAGATCCTCTTCCCTCTAGCTCCTGAGTGCTGGGATTAAAGGCATGTGCCACCATGCCTAGTTTGGGTTAAACTTTCATAACCATTATGATTTAAATGTAATGAGTAGGAAATCCATAAGCATTTGACTAAGGACACAGGTATGAATAAAGGCCCCAAACCCAAGGATGTATGGGAAGTCCATTAAATGAAGGGCAAGTATGAATGACCCAAAGCAGGGAAGGTGCTGAAGATACTTCCTAGGCAGAAGTGCTCTTTGAAAGCACCTGAACACTTCATCAGGAGGATCTGGTTTACAAAATCCTTAGGAGCCAGAATCTCCATTTCTAGAAAAATGGCTTAGTGTCCAAGATGGCCCTTTCCACATTTTAGAGCCCACCCAAGGTTAGAAGATGGCTTAGAAAAAACATAACTGTGCTCTGCATTTGCATCATAGGCTGAGTTCACTAGAGTCTGTCAAAGCTTGTGTGCTGTCATCCCTGTTAATATGGTGCCCACCCCATTCTCTGCTAAAAACACTAGGACATGCAATCTTTTCTTCTGGCATTCATTTGCATAGCTAAGTCTTCAGGTACTAAGGAAGAAGGGAGCAAACATTTGGGGGACAGTTATCCTTTGCTAACCACTGCAAACATAGCCATGTGTAAAGGGCAAGGTGATGAGCTTTGAAGTTATCTTAATGCTTTTCTGCAAAGGCATGCATGAAATGTAAGTAGCTTTCCTAGGGCCAGGGATATAAATCAGCTTATCTAACATGTGTGAAGACCTGGATTCTCTCTCAACAATACAAAAACTAAATTAAAAGACTGAAAAGAAAGAGAGAAGAAAGGAAAAGAAAAAAATCACTTCCTTAAATAAAGGTGAAGAAACTGAATAATACTTGAAAATTAGTAAATGAGACAATTTTTCAAAATCGTTCATGGGTTTAGCTCAGTCCTCAGGCCTACCACACCTCCTTTCTTCCTTATTGCTTCCAGAACCATTTTTTGTCCTACAAATCTACTTCAGAAATACAAAAATTACTCCACAATAGTATCTAAGTAAGTGGGCTTCCCCCCCCCCACACCTCCCCGCCTCAGACTATTGAGAACAAATGAGAAAAGAATGCGGCAGACATCAGGCCCCTCTCTGGATCCTACTAGTAACAACTATTTTTAATGAATCCTAACAAAGCTTACCTTCTAGGTGCTGCAAAGGTTTTAATACAAGAGACTTTCTTAACTCCCCCCCATAGAATAAGGAGAAATATGATGATGAGGAGGTTGTTCTCCAGCTGTAGATTGGAGCCAGCTGTTATAGAGGTATTCTCTTGTAAAATCGATAAAACTGCCTTCTTTAATTGACTAATGGACATAGAAACTGTGAAAAGGATTATTCTCTATTCAGAACCAAATATAATGCTAAAGTCTCCTTAAGCTATGCACTTAAACAAAATATATTAATACAGGAGCTCTGACATCAACAATGGATTATTCTACCAAGGAGATGTTGGCCAGGGGATCCAAGCCCCCACAAAAGGTAAAGGCTCCTTGCCTCCAAACTGGGATATCTGCAGGAAGAGAGGCGATAAGGCCCTGCTGTTGAAGACCTGATATAAACATGGGAAAGATGTATGGAGACCGCACTTGCAAGTATACAGATGGTCTCTGGGATGCCAGAGAGTGTTACCAAAGACCACTAAACCAATAAAGCAAATATAGGTCTCCTTGAGTCAAGCAAGACTCCTCCGTCAGCACCAGCTACACCTCATCTGCCTGGAAATACTGTGCAGCAGTGGCAGCCATATGTCTGTATATCCCAAATCTAATTGGCTATTGGCTCTCTCCTTGGAGGAATAACCCACGGCTGATGTCACAAGCTTACATCCTCTAATGGTTAGGAGATGTTATAAACCACACGAAGACCCTGCCATACTTGACAGAAGAAAATGTAGATCATGAATTGACATACCATCCAAACATCTGTGTCTATACCAAAGTAACCTACCATAACAATTAGTACTGTTTAAATACCCATATATCTAATTGTGTGTGCTTCATTAGTAGGATCGAAAGGCTATATATTATACTGTTTAAATACCTAAATATCTAATTGCATGTGCTTCATTAGTAGGATCGAAAGGTTAAGCCTGGACAAGCTGGCAGCCCATGAAAGAAAACAGCCAGAACTGACTAGAGACCAAGACATCAGCTCCAGAGAAAGTAGAGTGTTTTGCTTCTCATCCACCTGTGCCCCTTTTCTAAGCCTAGGGAACAATCTGCGGAAGAGGGGGCGTGGTAGAATGTAAGGGCTTCGATTGGGGTTAATGGTGAAACTACAACAATATAGACTGGACACTCATTTGATCAACTTGATTGAACATACAAGCCCCCCCTGCTGGATGGTGGGACCCATGAGCTGTGTGGGTTTGGGCACAACTGCTTGCAAATTGGTTTTACATGAAGGATGCTTGTACTCATAAATTATCATTTATTGCTAAAAAATGAAAAAAAAAAACAGAGAAAGACGCAGAAAAGTTATGGCAGAATGCATGATCTGGGATGGGGTGGGGTGGTGTGGGGGGAAGGGGAAAGGGAAATATGCCTGAACTGAATTGGAAAATGACATATGAAATACACAAAGCATCAATAAAAAATGAAAAAAAGAAATTATTTTTCTTTTTTAATTTAATTAATTAATTAATTAATTAATTAATTAATTAATATGAATGTACGTCTGCATGTAGGTCTGTGCACCCGTGTCATGCAATGCTGCGGAGGTCAGAAGAGGGTGTCGGAGTCCCCTGGAACTGGAGTTCTCCTGGAATTGGAGTTACAGACAGTTCTCAGCCGCCATATGGGTGCTGGGGATCGAACCCAGGTCCTCTGCAAGAGCAGTCGGCGCTCTTAACCACTGAGGAAAGCACATGAAAAGAGCAGAGCAGCCGCGTAGCACACTCAGTTCAAAATATTCTTTGGCACTAATTTCAGATCCCAATAAGTACTTTCCTAAGAAGTATAATTCATTGACATTCATTAAAAATAAAAAAGAACACTGTTTCCTTTTCTTCACAAGCATGAGTGAAACTAATAAACTCAGTTCCCTTCAAAATGATTACCATTATCACAGGAATACTGATATTTTGGGCAGATACACATGCTCAGTTTGTAAATTCAGAGGATTTATGTAAACACCTGAGTTTTTATTTCATCTTGGGCATGCTGGCCCTGCACACTGAGCTTCCTGAGACTGAGTTGTTCTTTGCTCCCCTGTTCCCCTTTACTGCATTCTGTTCTGGAAGTGGCTTGTTAATGACCGAGTAGACTTCCCCACCTCTGATCTGAGTTGTACTGCTCAGCTTGTTCTAACTTGCCACTGGGACAGGATCCTTCCAGTCCTCTAAATCTTTCCCAGTGTATGAACGTTTTCTATTCATTTCCCAAGCTGTTGATAATTCTTCGTTCATGGGTCTGTAATTTGGGTGCAAAGTAGACTAGGTCTTTTTTTTTCTTCTAAAATCATTTCCAGCTCTTAAGAGAGTTTTGTAATTGAATAGGTCTTGTAATACAATCAATTCTTGGAAAGGTTTTTAATGACCTGTTTTATTGGTCTTGTTTTGCTGTTGATGTAAAAGACCCAAAACTCAAATTTAGGCTCAATAATGTCCCATTGTCACTGCTTGTATTGTAATGACTCTACATAAAAGACCTATAAAGCAAAGTGTATTCTTGTACAATGCTTAGTCAGCCGCCCTTTTAGCACTTACCAGAAACTTCTTCCTTTTCTATTAACACAGATTTTGTCTTTGTCACATTGAAAGTGATAAAGTTTGTCATTAAGCAAAATTTAGTCTTTTTTAACCATAGAAGACTCTCTTTTCTTCATACCTTTTGGTCTTTTTTTCCAAACATTCTCTGTAATTATGATTGAAATATCCTTAAAGATCGTTGAATCACAACGTGATACTTGCAGTAGACATGCTTATTAGAATTTGTGCCTGTCTGAGATGAATTTAATGTGCATGCTTAAGCATCTAGAAGTAAATTGATGACTGTTGAGAGAAAACTTGTTGGTCAACAGCATTCGTCTTTAGCAAGAATTATATTTAACTACAGTAAGGGACATATATAATTTTGTATGTATCAATGCCTCAGTGGAGTTGAATTGCTATCTTGTGTATTCTCAGTCACTGTCTTAATATTCATCATTAGGTTCAGCAAATAAGGACCTATTCCACTTTGATCTCAGTGGCATCCTTATTTTTCCAAACATTTTTCTTTCTCATTACAGAAGCAATACCCATGTATTATGATTAGTTTGGAAGGTTGCAGACGGTTGACTCTTAGAAAAATATATGACTAGTATTAAAAAGATATTTTACTTTTCAATAGAGTTCTAACTTTCCGAGTCATATTTTTGTTTCTGTTGGAGGTATTACTTTTGCAATATAGATTTGTACACTACAGACTCACTCAGATTCCTTGGCCTAAATCCTGGCTTTGATATTTGCCAATTCTATTAATTTTAACAGTTTTCTTAGATTTTCTGTGCTTAAGCTCTTGACTATAAATGGAGATAAAATACCTATTATTTTTAATGCACAAATTAACATATGTTAAGTAATTAAAAGATTGAACTCTTAGTGTTATAACACTCAATTTTTTCCCTTTGCTGTTATAACTGCATGGGAAGAACAAAACAGCTTTAGCTATAGGTTTACATTCTTTTAGGCACAGGATTTCTATTCAATTTTAAGATAGACTACCCAGTGATCATCCTTTCTGAGTTTATTACATCCTTTATTATAATTTCTTTCTGATATTTTAAACAGAAATGATTAATAATGAAGCGTTAGTGGAACTGCTAGGAAGCGGTTATCTGTGGGGCTTCTTCTGTTTCTGCATCCTGCAGTCTTGTGTTTCCTGGAGTGTGGGTCTCCTGCAATCCTCTTGGATCTTAAGACAAACTCAAAGTTTTTGGAGCAGAGAGGCTGACGGACCTGGAACTCAAGACGTCTGTCTTGATTTAGTCTGTCAACTTTACATGCCAAAGAAATATGTCTGGATTTCTCTAAGATCAGAATGTGCTTCTAATTGACACATATTAAATAAATAATGAATGTACCTTGTTTAGATAATTTTCTATAATATTTCCACATTTTTTTCTGACAAAAGATAGCCTTTGATTTGTCGTGTGTGTGTGTGTGTGTGTGTGTGTGTGTGTGTATGTGTGTGTGTTTGGAGACAGGTTCTCCCCATAGCCCCAGATGTCCTGGAACTCTCTACGTAAAACAATTTGGCCCAGATTTCACAGAGATTCCCCTCCCTCAACATTTCAAGTGCTGGGATTAGAAGCGTTGTGCTTTTTATCACAAGGACCGGTTTGTAAAACTTTTTTTTTTTTTTTTAAATCCAAGTCTCTGGCTATTAAATTAGGAAAACTCACAAAGTTATTTGTGGATATTAACATTTCTCAAGAATGTATGGCAAATTTCCATGGTATGATAAAGTTAACATCTCCTTTTAACATAGAATTTTTTTGGGTTACTGTTTTTGCCTTTCAATAAGTATATCCTTTTGTCCTTAAGCTAGGGGTAGATTTTTATAAATCTTTTTATTTATGTTAGGTTTCAGAAAGATGACCCCAAATGTAGAAGAATAAGATCTTGTGGGTAAGATTTTTTTCAGTATTGTTTTGGTAAGTGTCCAGAACAAAGGAGCATGAAAACAAATGACTCACTCAAAAGATGGAGTAAAGTGCTGAACAGAGACTTCACAAATGAATAAATAAAGATGGCTGAGAAGTATCTTAAAAAGTGTTTAACGTTGCTAATAATTAAGGAAATGCAAATTAAAACTACTTTAAGATTTCATCCTACTTTGGTAAGACTGGCTGTATTAAGGAAACAAAGGATACCAAATGCTGGAGAGGTTGTGGGGAAAGGGAAACACTCATCCACTGCTAGTGCGAATGCAACCCCTATGGAAAGTAGTGTGGAAAACTTGTAAAAGACTCAAAATGAGCCTATCACCTGACTCAATCATACCACTCCTGGGTATATACCCACAAGACTCATCCTATCACAAGATACATGCATATCCATGTTCATTGCAGCCCTCTGCACAATAGCAAAGAGCTGGAAGCAACCCAATTTGTCCCTCAAATGATGAGTGGATAAAGAAAATGTGGTACATCTACACAATGGAATTCTATGCAGTGGTAAAGAAAGATGACATCATGAGTTTTGCAGATAAATGGATGGAACTAGAAGCCATTACGCTAAGTGAAGTAGCACAGTCCCAGAAAAACAAATGATATATGGTATCCTTCATCTGTGGATCTTAGCATCAAATCTCTATTTGTAAGGCAAACTGAATAATTTTTTTCTTTCTTTTTTAGTAAACATAATACTTGATATTACTCATCAACTTGCTATGTAATGTAGTAATGTAAAGTAATATTTGTTCCTTACTTGCATACAACTATACTTTCAAAATAGGAATCCCTAAACATGTTCTGGAATTAACCTATAGTTTATTTCCAGACATCATAATTTTGGTATATGTGTGGCATGTATATATGCATATTTTGGAGTGATAGAAATTGGAAGGAACAACAACAACAAAGACTGGGTCAAAGAACTGACTGAAACAGTAAACTTCTGCCCCAAATAGTAAACTTATGCCCCAAACAGTAAACTTCAGCCTCAAATTTTTTAAAAAGACTAAGAAAAAGATGAAAGACATGTATGGCAGAATGCATCAGCTCTAATGGGGTGAGGGCACAAGAAAGGGGTAATGGGTCTAAATTTGACTAAGAAATGTTGTATGAAATGCACAAAACTTCAATTAAAAATTCACTTTGAAAAAAATGCATAGTTTTCCAATGAAGTATATATATATATATTATATATGTATGTATATGTATAATCCATAATCTTACAAACTCAATGCTAGGCACATTACATTAAAACACTAGTCTTTCCATTGGCTTCCCAAATCTTTGTGGTTTTACTAATGAATCCCTTCATACTTTGTATATACTGCATACATACATTGTATAGAGTATACAGTATGTAAACAGTATGTACACAGTACGTACACAGTATGTACACAGTATGTACACTTATACATACACTCTTTATTTATGTCTATCAGGCTTGGCCTTCCTCATGGATAGGAGTTGTAACTTCTCTGTATGTGTGTATTTGGATGTGTGTTTAATTATACAAATGAGTGTTTATGGGAGCATGCACACCTGTATCCCTGTGGGTGTGGAAGCCAGAGAACGACCTTCGTGTTTTTTCTCAAGGTCTTTCCATCTTTCTTCTGAGACAGACTCATTCACTGGTCCAAAGCTTGCTGTTCCAGTTTGTCTTCCATTGCTGTGGTAAAACACTCTGACAGACACCAACTTGGGGAGGAAATGGTTTATTCAGCTTACATCTCCTGGGTCACAGTTCATCACTTAGGGATCCCAAGGCAGGAACTCAGGGTAGGAACCTGGAGGCAGGAGCTGAAGCACAGGCCATGGAGGAATGCTGTTCACTGGCTTGCTCCCCTGGCCCCATGCCCAGCCTGCCCTCTTATATGGTACACAACAACCTGCCTAGGGTGGCACCACCCATAGTGGGCTCGGCCCTCCCACATTGCCCAACAATAAAGACAATACTCCACAGATGTGGTCGCAGGCCAATCCAATGGAGCCAATTCCCCAATTGAGGCTCCCTCAACCCAGGTGTGTCAAGTTGATACTAAAGCTATCCAGCACACTTGCCTACTAGGCTAAGGAGAGCCCCAGGAATCCAGTTGTCTTTATCTCCCCACTGCCAGGATTGCAGGTGTGTGAGTGCTACTGCATCCATTAAGTCTGTATTTAAACTTTACTTATTTGAGAATTTCATACATGAGTACTTGATGTACATCATCTCCACCCCTTTCTCTACTCCTCCAACTCCTCTCAATTTTTAACTTCTTTTAAAATTCTTATTGTTACACATATGTGTATGTGCGTGCCTAGTAACAACCTACTGAGTCCATTAGCAGTGCTAGTATGTTTTAGGGCTGACCATTTGGTATTAGATAATCTATGAGGTGGCTTGTCCTGGAGAAAACTGATACTACTCCTCTCAGCAGACAATAATTGCCTATATCTCTTCATCAAGAAGTACAACCTTGTGAAATTTCCTCCACCTATACTGGAATATTAGGTAGTGCTGTCATTATATAGATCTTGTTTAGGCAACCACATTGTTGAGACCTCATGTGCATACAACTTCTTTTTTTAGTAAAACATTTTTATTGTTTTGTGTGTTTCATATATCATTTCTCAGTCCAATTTAGACACATTCCCTTTTCCACCCCACCCCAGTTCATGTATTCTGCTATACATGTCTTGCATCTTTTTCTCAGTCTTTTTAAAGTTTTTCTCTGCAGAGTTTTATTGTTTGGGCAGAAGTTAACTATTTCAGTCAGTTCTTTGAACCAGTCCCTTTGTCGTTGTTGTTCCCTCCCATTTGAATTGCTCCAAAGTATGCCTATATATACATCACATATATACCAAAATTATGACCTCTGAAAATAAACTGTATGCTAATTCCAAAATATGTTTAGGAGTTCAGATTTTCCCCTTTAATTTTATATTACTCTAAAATATGAATGCATACCCTCCACACATATACCACAATTACAAAGTCTGAAAATAAGTGGTCAGTTAATTCTAGAGCTCACTAAGGGATTCACATTATAATAGCATAGTTGCCTTTAGATAAAAAAGAAATATAACATTAACTTTGCTCAGTTTGTCTTTCAACTAGGGGTTTGGTGCTAGCATCCACAAATGAGGGATACAGTTCATCATTTGTTTTTCTGGGACTGTGTTACTTCACTTAGCATGACTTCTAGTCCCATCCACTTACCTGAAAAGTTCATGATGTCATCTTTCTTTACTGCTGCATAGAATTCCATTGTGTAGATGTACCACATTTTGTCTCTATCCACTCATCAGTTGAGGGGCAATTGGGTTGGTTCCAGCTCTTCACTATTGTGAAGAGAGCTGCATTAACATAGATGTGCATGTATCTCTGCTATAGGATGAGTCTTGTCATAAAGCACATAAATGGACTGAAAGACAAAAACCATCCAGTCATCTCAATCAATGTGGAAAAGGTCTTCAACAAAATTCAGCATGCCTTCATGTAGAAGAATAAAACTATACCCCTACCTCTCACCACATACAAAAAACAACTCCAAATGGATCAAAGACTTCAATGTGAAACCCAAAACTGAAAATCATAGAAGAATACGTTGGCAGTAACCTACAAACATAGGCATAGGAAAAGACTTTCTAAATCAGACAGCAGCTGTGCAAAAAAATAAGGTCAACAATTGACAAATGGGACCTTATTAAACTCAAGAGCTTCTGTACAGCAAAAGAAGCAATCAAGGAAGTGAAGAGAAAACCCACAGAGTGGGAGGAAACCACCAGTGATAGGTCTGATAGAGCATTAATATCCAGAGTGTATAAAGTACTCAAAAAACAAAGGAAAAAGAAAACAAATGACCTACTCAAAAGATGGAGCAAAGAGCTGAACAGAGACTTCACAAATGAAGAAGTAAAGATGGCTGAGAAACAATTTAAAAAGTGTTCAACATCCTTAATAATTAAGGAAATGCAAATTAAAACTACTCCCAGATATCATCTCACTTCTATAAGACTGCCTAAGATCAAGAAAACAAAGGATACCAAATGCTGGAGATGTGGTTGGGAAAGGAGAACACTCATCCACTGCTGGTGGGAATGCAAACTCATAGTAACCCCTATGGAAAGTAGTATGGCAAATGAGCCTACAATCTGACCCAGACATACCACTCCTGGGTATATACCCACAAGATGCATCCAACTTCTTACATGGGTTTAGGGATCAACCTCAGGTCCTGGTTCTTGCAAGGTGAGCACTCTACTGACCCCAGCTCTACTCTAATTCTTTACTGCTACATTAACTTCAGGTCTCTGTTTAAGTCTCTGTCTCTCACACAGGCACACACAGTCCCATTCCTTGTGACTTTACCATCATCTGCTGAATGATATTCTTTTCTTTTTCAGAAAAGCTGTACATGTGCTGTGGCATTTAATCAAATTCTAGGATGCTGTATACATAAAATACCTTCAGAGTTCTTACAGTGAAGCTTAATGGTCTCAACAGTTGTTGGTTTGGCTTGCATTGGAGAACGCTTGAACATGGAGCAGACCAATACAATGATTGATATAGACACTAATGGATGTTTCTGCCAGAAGTCTATTTTTCAGAAGTTCCCTGTCAGAAAAAATATGCCAACCATTTTTGGCCTCAGTAGAAAAGAATAATATGTAACTAATTTACTATCTAAAGAGTTTGCCTAAGTCAGTTTTTTTTTTAGAGCAGTGACTATTCACTTAATTGTATTGTAATACCCAAGATCATCAGGGTCACAATAAAAAAATATTTCCTATGTAGGCTGTTTCTTTAAATAAAATTACTATAAATGGAATGTACAGGTTATTAACCTTTTATTGATCTTTCTCACTTGTCATGTATCATCATCCTGACCTGCATCCACCCCACCTCCCAACTAAAACAGTAGGAAGAGAAGGAAGAAGATAAAGAACTAATAGTACTAAGTGTGGTGGTTTGGGGAACAGCTGGGCTTGCTTAGGAAACAACCATAATGCCTCCAGTGCTGCTGACAGTGACCTCCTGCGGAGCACATATGTCCTTTAGCTTTTGACTTTAGTAAACATTGACAAATCCCTTTTTAATTTTCATTTCTTGGCCAATATCCACCCTTCCAAGATGGTTTTCACTTAAATAGAAATTTCAGTTCTGTCTTCTTAAATCCATATTCCTTGTTCTATTTTATGTTTTCACTTAAGTATATGTAACTATCAGACTATCTCACATTGAGAAGCTGAGGTTTTTATGTGCCAATCTGCAGCATATCAAAGCTCACAGAACATTCTGATTCATAATTGATGTTCAAAACTGGCTCGATGATGGAATTAACAACCATGGAACCAACCTAGCTTTTTATTAACAGAAGAATGGACAATGAAAGTCTTTACCACTGAGTAGTACTCCATTGTGTAGATGTACCACACTTTTGTCATCCACTCCTCAGTTGAGAAAGGAACTCAAAGCCATTATGCTAAGTGAAGTAAGAAATTCCTAGAAAAACAAGCGGGGAATGGTCTCCCTCATTTGTGGATGCTAACATCAAATCCTCAGATGAAAGGCAAGCTGAACAACATTATTCTTATATTTCTGTTTATCTGAAAGCAACTATGTTGTTACAATGTAAGTCTTTTAATGGGCCCTAGAATCCATCTGCCACTTACTTTCAGACTTTGTAATTACTGTATATGAGTAGAAAGTATGTATTCACATTTTAGAGTAATATAAAATTAAAGGAGGAAAATGTGAAAACCTAAACACACAAAAAAGATGGAGTGAAAGATGCAGGAAAGTTATGGCAGAATGCATGATCTGGGGTGGGGTGGGGGAAGAGAAAGGGGAATATGTCTAAACTGAACTGAGAAATGATATCTGAAATACACAAAACATCAATAAAGCATTATAAAAAGTCTTGTATATATGTAAAATGGAATACTATTCAGCTCTAAGAAAAAAAAGAAATAATCAATTTCTAACAAAATAGATGGACTTCTAACATGTAAGATTAAGTGAGATCACCTGGTCTTAGAAAGAAAAACAAATGAAACAAGAATTTTTCCTCATATGCTATTCCCAGGCTATAATGTACACATGTGCAAACAAATGCATGTGTGAATATACTGTTATATTTGGAATTTTCGAAGTAAAAGAGCATACTTTTTGTCTTTCCATTCATGGTGGATGTGTGTTGTCAACTTTCTGTATATTGAAGCAACAGGAAACACTTCTGCATTCTGTAAGAGTTCAGTGAGTTTTGTACTTTGCAGACAGTGATGATGAGAGTTGAGCTTCCTTTTTTTAATTCCATAGACCAGTAGTGCAGGGGGAACTGGACATGACTGGACCCTGGACTGCTGGCTATGCTGAATGAGATATAATGCCATTATTATTGTTTTTAGTAATTACTTTTTATTTTATTAGAAATTTTCAAATTTTCTGATAAAACTTAAAATATTTTTTAAGAAGCCTGTTCTCCTTTACCCAACAGTAATCAGCTCTCAATAAAACTGGCCTTCTTAAAGTGAGGGACTCTGGAGAGGCTGACAAGAGCTCAGTGGATGAACTGGCACTGAGGAATGGCTGGGGAGATTAATTTGGTACAATAGGCCTTAAAACAAATGACAGAATGTATGAACTCCAGTCTGGGGGGGAGGGGGGGTTCAGGGACGGTGCCAATGCAGGAGGGGCTATAAAGGTGATTAAGACTGATGGAGATACTATGCATGAAATACACAAAAATTCAATGAAAATTTATGCAGAAAAATAAAAAGGAGGAAAAGAACATAAGATTTCTTTTTCATGGATTTCTTTTTTTGATATTTTACTTGTTATTTTTATTTTATATGTATAAGTATTTTACATGCCTGTGTGTAGGTGCACCCCGTTGTCCAATGCCCACAGAGGTTAGAAGGGAGTGTAGGATCCCCTGGAACTGGAGTTATGGACAGTTGTTACCTGCCATGTGGGTGCTGGGATTTGAACCCAGGTCTTCTGCAAGAACACCCAGTGTGCTTAACTGCTGAGCAATCTCTCCAGCCCCGATGGATTTCTTTTTCAAATAATATTTTAATTGATACCTAGAGAATTATATACAAGTTCAGAATCCTTCCCTCCTGTTTCAGAGATCAATCCCTACTTCCCTGCCCACCCTACCCCACTTCATGTCCTCTATTACTTTTAAAGGCTTATTGTGTCTAATTTGTGATCCCAAAAGGCTCTTGAGTGAGGGTCCATTCCCTAGAGCCTGGTCCACAAGCTCAGCTTCTCAGCCCTAAAAAGAACGGATTGTCCCCTCCTAGCAGCTATCAACTGACTGTAATTCCTCACCTAGGACTGGGGCTTCTTGCCCATCTCCCCTGTCTATGCTGAGTTTTTATCTGGTTTGGGATTGAATACAGAGATCAGTCACAATCTCTGCAGGTTCATGTGTGCAATTACCCTGTTTGGAGAACACTGTTTCTTTGTACTTATCCAACTCCTCTGGTTCTTACAATTTTTTTTTTTGTCTCTCCTCTTCCACATGGATCATTAAGCCTTGGGGGGAGAGGATGTTATACAGATGTCTCATCTAGGGCACTGTGCAGTAGTCTCTTTTTCTTCTCACATTGACCAGTATAGGTTTCAGTGACAATTGCCATCTGCTGGAAGAAGCAGCTTCTTTAGTGTGAGATGAGAGGGGCACCAATCCAGGGGAATAACAAGTCATTAGGAGTCAGTTTAATACTATGCAGATGAATTGTAGTAATTTTAGGCTCGTGATATTACGATTCAGATTTTGATCTTCAAGTTTTTCCATTAGTGAAAATGGAAGGATGTTTTTAAACGCTTATAATGAAAATAGCTATGGACTACATTTCTGTCTTTTTCTTCTTATAATTGATTTCATCTTGTTAAAATATTTTATGTCTTAATTATTTTGTACTTTCATTTTTATTATGCAAAATTATTCAAAATAAAACATGCATATTCTAAAAAAAAAAGTAACATGCGGACAGTGTTGCAAAACTCCAGGTGGGAGCTGTGACTGTCATGTTAAAATGACATATGTAAAAGTTATAAAATATACAACTGAAGTGTTTGAAGGAGAAAGGTGTCATTTGGGGGAGATTTATTCTCAAAGTCATAAGAAAAAATGGGAAATGATCCCACCTGTTCCTTCTAGAGGTTCTCATTGCATTGCCATGTTTAGTGGCAATTTATGTGCTGTATTACAAACAATTTTAAATTTAAAAAAAAGACAAATCTTGCCTTCTGGAAAATAGGCCAGTTAGAAAATGGTGCAGATTTGCAGAATTAAATATGTTTATTGAGTTGTTAGAACCAGTTAACGCTGGAAGTCACAAAACTAGAGCCATGCTTCTTTTGATTTATTTGCATGATATACTTAAATCTTTAAGAATATTTAGATAGTCCCAGGAAGCAGCAACCAGAGCTGAGTGTCTTAACCTGAAGAGACTCCCCAGAAATAACCATGGGGTTTCCAATGTTGGATCACAGCTAGGCAGCTCATCTTGAACAGTTTGTCCCACAGAGACCCAGAGTAATAGAAAACCTGACCCATTCTCTTACCTAAAACTCCAGCAAGCAGCTAGGGGAAGGGGCCCATTGAAGCCCCAGGAATCAATGGGGTGGTCTGCTCTTCCTTCTGTGCCGCCACCCAAAAAAAGCTAACCATCCCATCTTCAAAAGTTTCATTAACTCGAGCTCAATATAGCAGATACTCTCTGCCCCATCAACCCATCCCTGACCCATGAAGAAGCTAAAGAGACCTCTCTGAGAAGACTGGCTTTAGAGGCTTTACAAAGCTCAAAGTACAGCCTTCATACACTGACAGATGCCCTGTCTTAGCCTGCTGTATAGCCCAGATGCCATGTGGCCCAAGACAACTGACAGGCACCTATTTCAACACCAGGCATGCTACATCACAGCCACATGACCTGGCCCAAGTATGCAGGACCATACACGATCTTCAGAAACAAATGTGTGCCCCCATACTGCATCCACATATACCACTACCAGAATTGCCTGCAGACCTGCCCCTACTTAAGGTCACACTTGCCCTTTATGACTTTTGGGACATCATTATGTGACCCAACATTCTCAGTATGGGATTTCCAGAAACATCATGGAAGAGAAACCTCTTCAGTGAAAGAACTACTGAAAAGAAACAGATGGATACACCACCCTACAAAACTGTCCTTTGAATGTGAAGAGGAATTTCTTTTCAAGAAAAGCAAAAACCATGCACTATATGATCAGCCCTATAAGAAATGCTCGAGGGTCCCTTACTAGAAGTGAAAGGATGATAGCTATATGGACATACACAAAGATACTGTACTCAACAGGAGAGCTGAGATGACAAAGACAAAATGGAGGAAATCAAGTCCTATACATCACGAAGGTAAGCTAGAGAAGGAAGAATAAAACTGTACAAAACTATTGGCAAAACTGATTGGATTCCTCAATTAAAAGACAGGTTGGATGAATGGATTAACAAGTAAATAAATAAACACAAAAATCTCAAATCAACAAGCAAAAACTGGATCCAATGATGTGTGCCTATGAGAAGCTTACTTCAGTTTTAACAGTTCACACAGGTTGAAAGAAGGAGGGATGGGAAGGCTTATATTATGAGGACAGGAATAGTGCTTATCGTTGATAAAGCTCACCTTAAATGAACAACTGACACAAAGAGTCAAAGTACATCTTTACATAATAAAAAGGAAAGCAGTCAATACATCAGATTTACAATAGAGAATCCAATTATATAAACCAGTTTATGGCAGATAATGTCATTTTGCTTGCTTGCTTGCTTGTTGTAGTGCTAAAGCTCCTACCCAGCATCTCTTGTGGACTAGACAGGTACTCTACTACTAAGCCAAATCCTGGCTCCTAAAAACTCAATCTAAACATAATGAAAGATTGCATTAAAGTATAGTTAGGGGTTTAAACACCCAATCCACTTTTATTGATACACTGATCATTAAATTAAGAAAGAAACATTGCACAGACCAAAAATTTAACAAAGTAAGATTGAAATTATAGTACACTATATACCAATGAACGTTAACAGCTATTTATAGAACATTTTAGTCAACATATTATTTTTAGAAGCACATGGCATAGTCTTCAGGACAGACCATATGTTACCCCATGAAACATCTCACCAAATAAAAAACTTGTGTGAGGACCAAGCTGACTCCACTTTAGCTTGGTCAGCTCCATCTTGGCCTAGAGTTCACCCCAGAGCTTTACAAAAACAAAAGCATGGCATAGATAAATTGATCCTTTATTAGTAAAGCGATTTAAATTCTGCCAAAAGGCATGACCAAGACAGCCCAGACCAACTCCCCTCTTACAGTTAAATGCTTTATGGACAAGAACAGAAGGTCCAAACCAGGTAAAACAATAGAACAAAGAGAGTCCAGAGCAGGTGGATACATCCAATGAAAGACTGCTTGGTCTGTAACCAAGACCCCACCAATCAGAGGAAGGGTCACCATGACCATGATGAAAACCCCCTAACTGGGAATAAAAGCTAAGGGAAATTGGGTCTCGGGGCCGCTGCCCTCCAGTCCCATGGGAGTGTGCTCGGCCCGACTCATCATCTGCTTTATCTGTTCTGTCTTGGTTGTTGGTTGTTGTGGCTTCTTTTCTCCTTGCTTGTAACTAACCTTCAATTAAACTTATATCTACAACTATTTGTGCGCCCCCCCCCGCACCTTTCTTGCATGAGTGTGGCGGATTGAGCCTAACATTTGAAATCATATTTTTTCTGACTACAGTGGAAGAACAGTAGAACTCAACAATATGAACAAATTTAGAGTCATACAAACACAAGGAAATGGAGCAATATTCCTTTCAATGACTATTAGGTCAATAAAGAAATCAAAATGCGCCGGGCGTGGTGGCTCACGCCTTTAATCCTAGCACTTGGGAGACAGAAGCAAGTGGATCTTTGTGAGTTCAAGGCCAGCCTGGTTTACAGAGTGAGTTCCAGGCCAGCTGGGGCTATAGGAAGACCCTGTCTCAAAAAGACCAAAATAAATAAATAAATAAATAAATAAATAAATAAATAAGCGACAAACTAACTCTGCAACCTAAGATACTAGAAAAGAAAGGGCCAAACTCAAATTTAGAAGCAAAGAAAAAACGACAAGAAAATCAGAGATAAAATGGAGACTGAAAATAAATATAAATTATCAATTAAATAGACTTGAGTTTATGAAAAGATATACCCAATCAATTATCAAACTTTTACTTAGACTAACAAAAAGCACAGAGAGAAAATATAAATAAATCAAATCAGAAATGAAAAAGAAGACAGTAAAACTAATACCATAAAAATTGAAAGGACAGGCTGGAGAGATGGCCTAGCGGTTAAAAGTGTCAACTGCTCTTGCAGAGGACTGAGGTTTGATCCCCAGCACCCACATGGCAGCTAAGAACCGTCTTTAACTCCAGTTCCAGGGGAATCTGACACCTTCTTCTGACCTCTGCAGCATTGCATGACACGGCCGCACCAACCTACATGCAGACGGTACATTCATGCACATAGAAAAATAATTAAATTTTAAAAAATTGAAAGGACATTAGGGACTATTATAAATATCAATATGGACAAAGTCAGAAAACCTAGAATAAGTGAGTACTTTTCTGGATACACATATCTGCCAAAATTAGACATTAGAATACCAAAAAAAATAAAAAAAAAACTAGTAAGAAAAAATATCATTGAATTAATGAAAAGATAGTATTCAAAAAAAGCTCAGGACTGTATGGCTTCACTACTGAATTATTAAATTTTCATGAACTGATGCCAATTCTTTTCAAACTATTTCAAAGTATTTAAAAAAGAGAACCCTGGTACTGAAGAAATGACTCAGCCATTAAGAGCACTAGCTGCTCTTGCAGATCTGGGTTCAGATTCCAGGACCCATATGGTGTTTAACAACTATCCATAACTCCAGTTCCAGGGGATCTAGTTGTTAAAATGCCCACACTGTATAAAAATATCTACAAATTTTATTCAAGATACTAATGATAATCTTCATAGAAATCAAAAACAAAGCTTCAAAACTTTGCATGGAACTACAAAAGTCTGAGTAGCTGAAACAAATCTTGAGCAACAAGAACAAAGCCTGAGATCAAATACAGTACAAAGTGTTAGTAATCAAAACAGCATGGTTCTTGCACAAAACCAGACATGCAGGTGAATGGGAGAGAATAGAGAGCTCTAAAATAAATTCATAACTGAATTTTGAACAAAGTTACTAAGAAGGTACATTGTAGAAGTTGTGTCTCAAATAAACTGTTCTTTAAAAACTACATATGCAACAGAAAGAAATTACACTCCTGTCTTTTATCATATACAAAAATCTGGTCAAAATGGCTGTAATGTATGGCTCCCAAACTATTTTGCCACTAAAAGAAAATGTTGGGGGGATTATTTGGAGCATTTTTCAGGTCAAACATATTTTTATAGGACTTTCAAAGCAAAGGTAACATAAGAGAAAATTGACAAATGGGATTGCTTCAAATTAAGAAGTTCCTGCACAGCAAAGGAAATAATCAACACAGTGGAAGAAATATTGGGAAATGTGTGTGTGTGCGCGCGTGTGTGTGTGTGTGTGTGTGTGTGTGTGAGATGGGGGTGGAGTGTAGAAAGAGAATGGTGTTTTGTAGCACAGAAGGATAAACGTTTGACAATTATTTCAAAATAGCAGAGTTTTTAAATGTATGGTTCTTTTTTTTTTTTTTTTTTATTTATTTCTGTATGTGTACGAATGTATTGTCTGCATGCAAGTCTGTGCACCCGTGTCGTGCAATGCCGCGGAGGTCAGAAGTGGGCGTCGGATTCCCCTGGAGCTGGAGTTCTCCTGGAGTTGGAGTTTCAGACGGTTCTCAGCCGCCATGTGGGTGCTGGGGATCGAACCCGGGTCCTCTGCAAGAGCGGTCGGCACTCTTAACCGTTAGGCCATCTCTCCAGCCCAAATGTATGGTTCTTATTGGATTTTTATGAATTTCATACAATATATCTGAATCATATTCAGACCTCTTCTCCCATCTTCACCCCCATAACTCCTCTGAAGATGTCATAAATTCTGTCATATTTGTTAAGGCCTATCAAGTCATGTTTGTGTATCCAGATGTCCCTCAGTGAAAGTTCATCCACTGTAGTTAGTCTATCTAGAGACACTCCCTAAAAGAAAGCCAGCTCTCCCTGACCCAGCAGTAATCAGTTTCGAATAGTTCCTTGGCTAACTCTGGGGCCTGCTGTTCATTTCTCCTGTTCCGTGCTGGGGTTTTGTCTGATTGAGACTGCATGGGTTTTGTGCATGCCGATGCCATTGCTGTAAGTTCATATGAGTGATTTCCCAGGGTCCTGGAAGACTCTGTATCCTTATGATCATGAACCAACCCTGGTGCTTACAATCTTTCTGCCCTCTCTTCCACAATGTTCCCTGAGTCATGAACGTGTACAGTTTAATATAGGAGTCCTATCCAGGGACACACATCAGCAGAGATAGATGACTTAAATGTTCTTGATGCAAATAAAATGATGTATCAAGTGGAGACATCAATTATCTGGATCTGATCATCCAGTATATACATGTACTGGAAAGCCACTCTTCATAGATATGTACAATTGCTAAGTGGAAATTAAAAATATTTTTAAAATATATTCGTTGTTCTTGATATCAAGTTTGTTTACAGTCAACTGCATACTATAGATATCCCAATTGCACAGTTTGATGAGTTTTCACAAATGTTCATATCCAGCCACATAATTCACATCCTAGTGATCATATCTGACATCTTTCCATTAGGCACACACACACATCCTTTCCCAGTTAACCTTCTCATAGAGAAAACCCATTTTATGACCTTTAAAACTATTGATTAGTTTTGCCTAACATTGACCTTCATATAAACAGAGTCACACCCCTCTGTGTTCTGTTTCTTTAGCTCAGCAGGTCGTCTGTTAGTGTGTGTATTGATAATCATTTTTATGGATATAATACAATTTGTGCATTTATTCTTCTTTATTAAACTTGAGTTTCCAGTTTTTGTCACTTAGAATAAAGCTGACATGAATATTCTTGTGCTAGTGTGTTTATTTTAAAGTTTGAAAAAATGGTAATGGGGCTGGAGAGATGGCTCAGTCATTTAAGAGCATGTGCTGCTCTTCCAGAGGTTCTGAGGTTGAGTCCCACTATTCATGGGGTGCTCACAGCACCTGTAACTCCAGCACTGCACTCATGTGCACAGACCCATACAACAGACAAACATATACAGGTAATTAAAATGGTGCCGGGCGTGGTGGCGCATGCCTTTAATCCTAGCACTTGGGAAGCAGAGGCAGGTAGATCTTTGTGAGTTCAAGGCCAGCCTGGTCTACAGAGTGAGTTCCAGGGCAGCTGGGACTACAGGGAGACCCTGTCTCGAAAAAACCGAAAAAAAAAAGGCAAATGAAAAAAATAAAAAAATAGATGCACATTTAATTTCAAAGGAAATCATTAACACTTTTCACAAAATACTACATTTCACTTCATGCTATCCACTTACGATTATTGTTTTTAAAAATGATACTAATTTCCTCAGTCTTTTAATTGAAAAATGTCTATCTAGAGATTAGGTAACAAATTCATTGTGTATATACCTGCTATTCTGCTTCCTCTTGGATGGGAAAAGTAAGATGGTTCTAGTTTAACCAAGACAAGCTGTAGAACAAATCACCTTTTGAAAAAAAATCTACATGTCAAAAGCACCAAATAATTGGAAGACAAGAAATTTCTAAACTACAGGCATTGTGGAGAATATTAAATCCTACTGTTCCATTTTTCCTCATAAAATCTGAGTTCATCAAATTAGTTATATGTTGTGATGAAATTTTTAACCACAGCTGCTTAAGGAACTTCCGTTTGGGACTTGTTTTCTCTTACACAATTCAACAGGCTCCCTTTTCTCTATTTTTGGTTTATTTTATTTTTTATGTGTATGAGTGTACCATGTGCATGCAAAGTTCATGGAGGCCAAAGGAAAAGGTTGGATCCCCTGAAACTGGAGTTATGGATGGCTGTTAGCTGCCATGTGGATGCTGGGAAGTGAACCCAGGATCTCTGCAAGACCAGCCATTGCTCTTAAATGCTGAGCCGTCTCTCCAGCTCCAAATTCCATTTTTTTAAAAAGCTAGTATCCAAGACAACATAGAGATTCTTGGCATTCCTTCCCCTCTCTTAAATAAATTACAAAGGAGCTCCATTGTGGAAGAACTTGACATCGGTTTTGGATTCAGAAGACCTGGCTCCATCGCAAGCTCATCCTTGCCCAGCTAGCATCACGGTGGTAGCAGAGATGGGGCAGCAAAGGTAGTTGCGAAGTTCCTAAAATGCATATGTTTCCACCAGACTGGTCTCATTGAAAATGTTAGTTTCTCCTCAGAAACATATTTGCCTTTGACAAAAAACAACTACAGGGCAAAATCTTGGGGAAGGTTGAGGCAGGTACCGTGGAAAACATTCTTACTGATCTTTATAAATGTGTTTGGCAGTGCCTGGGCACTGGGTTAGCCAATGTAAGCATCCAGGATTTTTCTTTTCCATTGGTTGTATAGTAGAATTTCTCTCAGTAAACATTTGCTTTTGGGAAACATAAAAGGTCAGTTTTGGCCAACTGCATCACCCTTTCCTCTGCCATCTGTAAAAAATTTAGACATTGCCTTTTTGTATGACCCTTTAAAAATACACAAGACCTAATTCTATCCTTTACTCCCATAAAACTCCCATTGGGCTTTAGTGGAAACATTTTTCAAGTTAAGTTCAGAGGAATTGGGACGTTTTACAATGCCCTCTTGTGAGAACTTCCTAGGGCAGAACTTGTCTCGCTCTTCATTTCTGCTGAGAGTTTTATGGTCTGTAGAGCTTCAAAATCAACCCTGTGCTGTGGAGCCTTCTTGCTTCCTGGAGTCTGAAGACATAACCACCTTGGTACCAGTCTACTGCAGTGTCGTGTCCAAGCTCGCTTTGGGGAAGGAGAAGCTGCCGGGCTGATCTTTGCATGTTTTCAGGGTTCTGCTCCACACTTCCCTAGGGCTCTGCTGTAAAAGCACACGGTACTCGTAAATACACAGTGACGCTGGGCACCACTCTAAGAGTTTCATACACACTATTTCAGCCAATCCTGTATAGTAGAAATTACCATCGCTGAGTCACTGTGATGAAACTGAGACCTGGACTGGCTAAAACCACACTGAGAACCACATAAAAGAGCCAATATTCATTCAGACGATCACACTCTCCAAAGCCATTGCTGCTGACTGCTGCTTACTTTGCATTGTTCTGTACGACCAAAGGGAAGGTCCCCCAGACCCCCTTGCTTGTATTCCGGTCACCTTTTCTAATGAGACAGACCGTCTGAGCCAGGGACCCTGGTGTGTCTTTGTGTGGCCAGAGTAAGCTCCACAGTAGTTTAATTAGGAAATTTTATTTTAAAATTACACTTTTGTGTGTGTGTGTGATGACACTTACACCTCCTTGTTATGGAAAACTGGACAAGAGAAAAGAATTTTCATCCCCCAAACTTATTATCTCAACTTAATATGTTTGATAAATGGTTGATTTCCCTGTAATTCTCCAAAACAATCATAATCTTGTATTGCATCTGTTTGTATAACAATAAGCTCACCATGATTACTTGAGCTTGATGTTAATTAACTATGATTAGTGCATGCCAGGGAAAGCTTCTAGCCTTCGCAAAGCTGGACAGAGGGAGGGGAGAGAGCAAACGTTTCTATGATTAATCTTTTGCCATCACCAAATAAACTTCCCTTGGTAGATTTTGAGAATATCCCAAACATCTCTGAGTCAGTTCAGTTTGAACTACTAAACTGAGCTGCTTATTTTAAAATGATTTCTTTTCTTTTATTATCAGAATTATATTTCAGGAAATGAACAGAAATAGTGGTTGATCTGCAAGCTAGTTTTTTAAGTGATACAGTTTAAAGCAGTTTATTGGGGAAAGTCTAGTCCCATGGACGGTAGTCTCTGTTACACACCCACCCTGAGCTGAGGACCTGCAGCCTGTGGGTGGTGCTTGGTTAGATCTCAAGGGCTTCACCATGTCACAATCTTGAATAGTCTTGATGTTAATATTTTTCTCCTTTATTTTTCTATAGAATATGACTCAATTGTATGTGTGGCTCATAAAAATTCAGAGTATTTTTAATGAACATTAAAGACTTTTCTACACTATTGATTTTTCTTAGTGAACTTCTTAGCATTTTAAGAGGGAAAAGAGTGAAGTTCTTTCCTGTCCTCTCCCCCTCCCCTCTTCTTTTCACTATAAGCATCCCACTTTTAGGTACCATTAACACTTTTCTTTCAGGATGAGTTTAGGTTGTCCTTATAACTCTAGTCAAAATTCACATATACATTGGCTATTTTCATTATAAATGAGAACTCTTTGGTTATTTGTTTTGTATACTTATTATGTATAAAAATAGATAACATAATTAAGTTTAAAAAGCATCTATATAAGGTAGAAATGACCAAACTTGTGAATGGAATAACCCAACAGTTCACAAAGCTAAAGTTTTTCATGTTTGCAAAATCTTCTTTGTTTTAAGCAATTATAGACACTCCATGCTTTAGAAAAACTGTAGGTAGACTTTTCTTAATCATGCTAAGGATCCTAAATATTTTCTTAGTTTAGAAACTTAACCCCAAAGGACTATGAATTTGTATTTCAAATATATAGTCTATTCTGCTATAAGGTGACTTGGCAGTGTAGGACTTCTGCATTAGGGACACACACTTAGCACTTTATCAGTGACACATAAAATGACTGAAATCTGTTGTTTCACACAGAACTACATGATTAGGAAACATGTAAATATTGGAAGAAGCTTGACACTCCTTAAAATAAACCTAATGTTTGCTCATGAAAGTGGACCTTGGAAGGACAAAAGCTTGAAAGTTATTGTGAAATGATGGCCTGTAGTTATCTGAAATTAGGCAGAAAATTCTAATACCAGATGTGGAGTGCTCAGATCTAACACAGGCTGGAGAACTGAGGCAGCTGACAGATGTCTGAGGAATGTGTGGGTGTCTTGTGTACTCCTGTGCAGCTCAGATCACTGGGACACATTTTTCAGTGATCACATTTATCTCATGAAGACAGTGAGTAAGCAAATAGGAAATTTGAATTGTTCTCAAATTGTTCTCTTTTCCATCCATTGCATAGGAACCTATCCACATATCCAAAAGAAGAGATGAAGTATAACATTATACTTGTTGCCAAACACTTGAAATAAGAAAAATTATTCATTTGGAATGAGAATTATTTAGTTTTTAAGAAATGATGAAATTATCATGTACAACCTCTTTTAGACAGGTCAGTTCCTACTTAGACCATACTTCAGCTGCCATTGTTGCCAGCACATTAAATTCTTTTTATTCTATGTCCCTTTATAATGCTGTGGGTTTGGGACAAAGTAAGTTGAGAAGGTCTGATTCTCTTAAGTACATGTTTCCCAGCACTTTCCATGGAAGTATACAGGAGAAAGTGGCCAGCAGATATTCTTTAAGTTAAAGGCGATGTGTCTTTTGTCCCACCTGGCCCAAGCACAACTCTCTGGATGGGCCTCATTGCTTATTGTTGACAATGCAAGATGAAAAGTCTTCGTATTGGTACATTGTGTGACGAAGAATGAATGTGGGAAGGAACCAGAGTGCCCTGCTGTGGTCAAAACAGACTCCTGTACTAGTGGAAGAGGTACTTAGACATCACCAATCTACCATAAGTAACAGAAGAATGAAATTAAGTTCCTTTTTACTCTGGTATCTATCATTTATACAATTTTCATACATATGTGATTTAAAGAACAATAACTTTTTGACCCTTTAGATCCCTTATGTAAAAAAAATTTACTAATGCATTTGAACCTTTCTCCTCTGACATAAACACTACCCTGAATTTTGGTAAATTCTACCTTGGCTGTTTATATTGTTTCAATCATACAGAAGTTACTCCCAAACAATATAGCCTGTCTATAGTCCATTGAACTTTAGTCTAAAGATTTATAGTCTTGATGAGGTTTAGGTAAGATTTAACCAGAAACCATATTAACATGTATGTAAATGGAGCACAAAAATAAGTTAATGCAGGGAGGGGCAATGTTTTCATTAGTCAGGATTACCCTCACCTATGCTAAAATTTCAAAACTCTGAAAAATGAGCTCTTGTTATTTTTTTCCAACTTAGAAAATATAACTCGTTTATTCACTGCAGTTGGCTAAAATAAAAGACCCATTAAAACATTTGATTTTTTTCCTCCAAACTTCTATCTCTCCATGATCTCTGACTTCATTAAATCAGCATTGTGTTTCTCAAGGTAAACAAGAGAAATTCTCAAACTTAAACACAGAGATCCACCTTTATCGTCCTGCCCTCTCCTTTCCTACATGCACCAAATCCAAGTTCTGTCAGAATCATCTCTCACCTGCCTAGGGTGGTCTTGTGGCTATTCTCTTGTTTATTCCTTCTCTCCTAGAGTGGATTCTCACCCTGGCCAGTAGGGTGATGGTTGAGAATTACAAATCAGGTGATATCCCTATTCATTCTAACCTTCCAAAAGCTTTCCTTCTCATTCAGGATGGAATCTAAATCTGACCAGCATGTAAGACACACAGCTGCAGGTTGCCTGGCTCCCGACTATCTATCCGAGCTCAGGGAAGCTTCGCTCCTTAGTCGCTCCAGTCCCTCTCTTTCCTTTCTGCAGTGCGAACACCAGCTCTTCTCTCTCCTGGAGAATTCCCAGCCCAATCTTCGAGTAATATTCCTCTTCAGGTCTTTGTTTCTCTTCTAGAATATACTCCCTCTGCTTCTATGCCCTCCCTTAAATTACTCATTTTCTTTTCTGCACAGTATTATTATTACTACCTGACACCCGCCTAGGTGCTTTCTATCTATTAGCACATTTAACTTTTTCTTTACAAATTTAAGATAGGCACTATTTTTCCAAATTTAAAACATGAGAAAAATTGAGCCTCTGAAATGCTCAGGTACTGAATCTGGAATTTGAATTAGGTAGCCTCCCTAGAAAGTCAGGTGGCTTAACCACTGTCCTGTTTCTGTAGGAAGGGGTCTAACTACATAGCCATGCCTTCCTATGAGCTGACCTATCAGATCACACAGTGTCAAGGTGTACCTTGAGCTTATTTTTTTTCCATTAATATGTATTAAAGCTGGGTGTGGTGGTGCATGCCTTTTGTCCCAGCACTGGGGAAGTAGAGACCAGTGGATCTCTGTGCGTTCAAAGCAGCCTGGTCAACATAGTGAGTTCCAGGTCAGCTGGGGCTGCAGGAAGACCCTGTATCAAAAAAGACAAAAAATATTAAAGATAGCAATCAAGTAATATAAGAACTATTACAGATTCATTGTGACATGCAAACATAATAACAACATAAAAAGCTCACCAGCATTTGCTATACTCTTTAAAGAGTCTTAGGCGTGAAGCAATATATTTATTGATTAGCAACATGTGAACTTTTTGGTAAACATCCAGTCAATCTTAGGCTGGATCAGGCATTGACTATCTTTTGCATTCATTTGCAGCTTTTAGGAATGACATTTGGAAAGTGGCTTGATTTTTATTTAGAGCCTGTGATGCCAGCCTTCATCTAGCCTAAGGGGACAGAAAAAGAAAGAAAAGAAAAAGAAAAGGGATTGTGGTTTTCAGAAAACACAACCGGGTGAGGGACACGGGTGTATATTCGATTAATGCATATTTAATTGACGTGAGTTCAACAAGTACCCAGTTTTGCCTAGACACTGTCTACAGGATACATGGTGTTTTAGGACTTAGTAAAAGTAAATATGTGTATATTAAACAACATTGGTTTACAGACTCTGATAAAAAAACGTATCATCCAGTTTAAATGGAGATATAAATTCTGTTGTCCCATTTGTTTTACATAAAATTTGTAGAGCAATAACTCTGGGATAGGCACATACAAATTTCTCTAAGTTTCTCTTTTGTACAGTATCACCTTGTAGCATTCTCTTTAAGATGATTAACATAAAAATTAAGTTTGCTCCCCAGTTAATCATATATAGTCACCCAAAACAACATGGGTAAATTGATGAAAATCTGAGCCTTGATTCCACCCTATATTTATGTATAATACAACCGTCTTCTGGAGACTCATGGGTTAAAAAAAAAGGGGGGTACAGATAGACATGAAACCTTCTTGTCAAAAACCTTGCAATTCAAATCTTAAAACTAACTATGGGAAAAGATTTGTGTTCCAACAGACAAAATGTCACCAACTTAACAGCTGAGAAAGAAAAGATACAGCTTTGCATGAGTAGGATGTACCAGAAAGTGCCAACTGAAAGGTTGACCCATCTGAACATCGAAAGGAAGAAAGGCCTCAGATTGCCATAAACATCGAACCCCTCTGTGGGCCCTTACATGTAACAACTATTTATAATGATTCCTAATGAAACTTAATTTCTAGGTGCCGCAAGGGTTTGATATGAGAGACTTTCTTCTCCCACAAGGAGAAATATGATGATGGTGCTCTCCAACTGTAAATTGGAGACAACTATTATAGAGTAATCTCTTATAAAACTGGTAAAACTGCCTTCTTTAATTGACTAATAGACATAAGCAACTGTGAAAAGGATATTCTCTGTTCAGAACCAAATATAAACTAAAGTCCTTAAACTATGCACTTAAGCAAAATATATCAAAACAGGAGCTCGACATCAGTAATGGATTATTCTACCAGGGAGATGTTGGCCAGGGGATCTAAGGCCCCACAAAAGGTAAAAGGCTCCTTGCCTAAAACTGGGATACTGCAAGAAGAGGGGTAAGGCCCTGCTGCTGAAGACCTGACATTAACATGGGAAAGATGTATTGAGACCACACATGCAAGTGTACAGATGCCTCTGGAACACCAGAGAGTGTTACCAAAGCCACTAAACCAATAAAGCAAATACAGGTCTCCTTGAGTCAAGCAAGACTCCACCGTCAACAACCAGCTACACCTCACCTGCCTGGAAATACTGTGCAGCAGAGGCAGCCATATGCCTGTATATCCCAAAATCTAATTGGCTATTGGCTCTCTCCTTGGAGGAATAACCCCATGGCTGATGCCACAAGCTACATCCTCTACGGGTTAGGAGATCTCATAAGCCACAGTAAGACCCTGTCAATTTAACAGGAAAAAATGTAATTCATATCACATATCATCTAAACATATGTGTCTATACCAAAGTAACCTACCATAACTGTTAATGCTGTTTAAATACCTATATATCTATTTGCTTGTGCTTCATTAGTAGGATCGAAAGGTTATCCTGGATAAACTGTCAGCCCATGAAAGGAAACAGCCAGAATTGACCAGAGTCCAAGACAACAGCTCCAGAAGAGGTGGGACTGTTTTGCTTCTCATCACCTGTGCCCCTTTTCCTAAGCCTAGGGAACAATCTGCAGAAGAGGGGGCTGGTAGAATGTAAGGGCTGCGATTGGGTGAATGGTGAAACACAACAGCAATGTAGTCTGGACCCCATTTTGTCAACCTGATTGAACATACAACCCCCCACTCCCCGCTGGAGTGGGGCTGGGGGGGTTTCGGCACAACAGCCTGCAAATTGTTTTTACATGAAGGCTGCTTGTACTCATGGTATCACTTATAACTAAAAAATGGAAAAAAAACTGAGAGAAATATGCAGGACAGTTTGGCAGAATGCATGATCTCGGTTGGGTGGTGGGGGGGAAGGAAAGGGAATATGCCTAACTGAATTGAAAATGATGTTGAAATGCACAAAGCATCAATAAAAAAATGTAAAAAAACAACGACTCAACAAACAAAAACACCACAACCGCCAACCCACCAGGGACCGGTCTGTGCAAAACCATGTCTGCAAAACAGGACTGCCAAACCTGGGAAGGACATAGACAAACCAGGACAGAGCTGGTACCCACCACCAGGTTGCTCGGATCCTCTGAGTGTACTGGGTCTACTGAGTTGGACTACTATGCTAAGACCCAGGACATAAAGATCTTGTATTTCTCCTGAACCTTCCTATAAACTAACTTCATGTTAGTACATTTGGAAATAGTGATGCTCTATCATATGGAACAGCTTAGCTCTAAGGATCAGGGGTAGGAGGTATGATCTCATGTCATCCTAAAGAATATTATTACTTTTATGAACCTGATGAACATTTTATGTTGGTTTTCTCTGTGTCTTGAGGTTCCTGCCTCCCAGGTCACCAGCCTCTTGACCCTAGGTATCGTGGCCATGGCTCTACTACCAGGGACTGCAAGGAGGGAAGTGGTAGGGAGCAGAGCTGTCCTGAGATGGTGATAAACCCAAATAGATCTGAAGAAAGATCTGGGAGTTGTGTCAGCAGGCAAAACTCATTTATTGCAGGGGTTTTTAAAATATTTATATACTTTTGTTGGGCTCTTTGACCAGGAGGTAGGTGGGACAGAGGAGCAGCCTACATGCATTCTTGTAAATGGACTAAGTTTTTATGGCAGGAAAACTGTTTCTCCCCTCCTCCCCCAGATAAGCTTATGGCTTGCCCCATTTGCTCCAGACATACCTCAGGAGGGATAAGCTTTAGGAATGCCACTTTTCAAGCTACACTCCCCTAGGGGTTGGTCTGCAGGTGCCTGATGTTCAATACTTTGAGTGGGAGTGGCTCACATCTCCTGCCTGCTTTCTAGATTTTTTGGGAGGGCATGTGAAATGGATCTTCTATGTTATGGGGAAAGAAGCCAGCTCTCTTGTACTCAGCCATAATGGATTTATCTGGCCCCACAGCTCCCCCTTTGTTTTTAAAGTGGGGAAGTGTCATCATATTCTTCAAGGAGGGGGAGGGCCTGGTACTGCACCAGAACGCTCTTGGCCACAACCTCAGCTAGGTTGTTAAGTTGGCCTTTAACGAACTGGATAACACAGGGGCAATTGCTAAGAGCACCCCAAGGTGATGAAGGGTCCTATGAAAGGGAGCATCCAGGTGGTTAAGGGGTTGGAGAAACAGCAAACAGATGATTGGGAAGAATGTCAGTGAAAGTTGTATGCTAACAGTTTAAGCTGGCAATCTTCCCTGCCAAACATAGATTGTATATAAAATGAACACAGAAGGCCCACTAACAAATTCTGAGATTGCAGGATCATGGGGTTATGGAATGTACCGGCTATTTTATATTGCTATTTAACCTTAAAATTTGAATGATCAAAGAGTTGGTAAAGCATGTTTTAATGTCTTCATTTCCTCTTTAGGCTGAGTATTTGATCTAAGGAATGAAATTCAGCCTAAGAAAATTAAACATTGAACATTTTGTCAGTACTCTATCATATTTATATATTAACAGAAGAATGAGACATACTTTGTTGAATGGGGAGGTGAGGCTAAATGGCTTATGTATAATAGAAAGGAATTTTAAAAGTTTTTTTTCTGATGTATGAGGAAGGTAGAGTTTAGTGGATTCGAAGATGTGGTGTAGGAGCTGGTCATAGACAACTGACTTACTGGCTAGCAAGTTTTGAAGAATTATAGAGAAGGGGACATCAAGATATTAACTATGAGGCCATGGAAGTGTTAGAAGTAATTCTCAAATACCTTCCCCTTTCTCTAATATTTCCCTAATCCATATAATATTCACAAAATATGGTCATTATATTCAGTTCTCAGGACAGATTAATTGGGCCTGAGGGGTGGAAAGGAAGATCCAAACTGCAGAAAGGTGAGAAAGAACTTAAATTTTGACTGTGAGGTGATAAGGAACATCCAGTTTCCCATGAGAATGTGTCGAACATTTCCTGAGAGTTCTGGGCTTTCTTAGTGTGTGGGATGGAGACTTAATTCTTTTCATTTAATTATGAAAATATTGTATTCCCCAAGGACAGAAAGACTTGGGAAGAGTTAGGCAGCATACATTTTGGATTATATATGTAAATACTTATATTATGGGACTTTTTTTTTTTTGGTCTTTTCAAGACAGGGTCTCCCCGTAGCCCCAGCTGTCCTGGAATTTGCTCTGTAGACCAGGCTGGCCTTGAACTCACCAAGATCCATCTGCCTCTGCCTCCCAAGTGTTAGGATTAAAGGCGTGCACCACCACACCCAGCAGGACTTTTTTAATATTGTAAGAAAAAGCATTATGCAGCCATTAAAGACAAATGTGTATTAGAAGGCACAGAGTCAAAAGATGTATCTTCCTTAGATCCAGCACTGGTGACAATTGGTATTTAGTATCCATGGATGGGTAAGACTATTGTTATGTCTTCAAGGGTGAAACATGTAACTCAGGATTAACAAAATGAGTAATTTCATCCCCTGGCCATATCAAGTTGTAAGAAATATAAACAATGACCCAACTGGAATCAATGCAATGTGAGTTTTCTGAGACTTCCAGTTCTCCTAAAGCTAACTCCTGTAATGGATGTCTATTCAGAGTTTAGAAACATCATAGAGATAGCATAGACCTGCTGCCATCAGTCTGGTATATGTAAGCAAGCCCTTGGCAAAGCAGCTACCAGGAAGAGCCATAGCAAGACAGCAAAAGATGGGAAGCCTGGGAGAAGAGCACCCGAGTGAGGGCTGGGAAGCAGATGAGAGAAACCCAGAATTTGTGTCAGGCACTGTGTCAAAGCTGTGTGTATTGTTCTCTATAATCCTCAAAGAAGTTATCTTCATGCTGTTGATTAAGACACACAAACCTTAGAGATGCCAAGCAAATTGGTTAATGCAGGAATAAGAGTTAATATTCTAGTATTCAGGTCCCATTCCAAACTCTAATCTTATTTGCCTCTGGAATTTGAAAAATGAAATAAATCTTGATTTTGGGTGCTGCTGTGTGTTTTTTTTTTTAATTACATCTATTTACTTATTTGTTTATTATGTGGTGGGAAGTAGGGTTGGGTGGCTGGATACAT
The DNA here is from genome assembly GCA_009823505.1 of Rhizomys pruinosus. Taxonomy (NCBI): domain Eukaryota; kingdom Metazoa; phylum Chordata; class Mammalia; order Rodentia; family Spalacidae; genus Rhizomys; species Rhizomys pruinosus. The sequence continues at coordinate 2,611,921 of VZQC01015323.1, read as the reverse complement.
GCAGAAGTCAAAGGATAATTTGTAGGAGTCAGTTCTCTCCTACTACTGTCTGCTTCTCAGGGACCAAACCCAGGTTGTCAGGCTCGTCAGAAATCATCCTTACCTTCTGAGCCACCTCTCTAGCCCTGGGGGATGGGATATTTAAAAGGATTTTACCTGTGGGGTCAGAGGAAACCTAAATATGTTTGTTTGTTTGTTTTAATTTCTACTAGACTCTTTCTGCCCCTATTTCCCCATGTTTCTTACCCAGCTGGCTTATTATGTGAGACTTGAGTTATACAGCTGATTTGGAAGTCTTGTCTGTCTCTTTCCAGACTAAAAATTGGTGATTACCCAGTGACAAAATATGCATGTGTCCAAATTTTAAGACATAAAAATCATTTAAGGGCTGGAGAGATGGCCTAGCGGTTAAGAGCACCAACTGCTCTTGCAGAGGACTCGGGCTCGATCCCCAGCACCCACGTGGCGGCTGAGAACCATCTGTAACTCCAATTCCAGGAGAACTCCAGTTCCAGGGGAATCCGACTTCCGCAGCATTGCATCACATGGGTGCACAAACCTACATGCAGACAGTACATTCATACACATACAAAATAAATAAAAAATTTAAAAAAGATACAAAAAAATAAAATTCATTTAATATTCTTGTAGTTTTTGTCTTTAAAATTTTCTTGTCCTTTGAAAATGTATACACACATGTATATTTTTGGGTCATTTTCATTCTGTTATCCTCTCTCGTGGCTCTCCCATTCCCACTGAACCATGCATTCTTCACTACAAATTCCCTTTCATGTTCGTGATCTACTGAGTGTAGTTAGGGTTGTTTGCATGAACGCCGGTAGAAGTTGTGTTTTCTGGACCATGGACAACACACCATTGTATACACTGCTAAAGAAAATGATCCCCATCTCCCAGAAACCATTAACTGTCAAAAGCTCTTCAGTAGGCCTGGGGCCATCCTTGATGGAATGTTGACAGGCACTGGCTCTTGATTTGTTGGGCGCAACTTGTTCTTGCTTCTAACAGAGTACTGTGTGAAATACTAGAGTTACCAAAAAGTCTGCCTTTTTGGTCTGTGAGTCAATGTCTTTCTGTGGCTAAAGAGCCACCTTGAATCTGGAGAAATGGTGCGAGTGGGGATGCTATGGCATATGATTTCTTGCACCAAATACTCAAGTGTTTCCTTCCTAAGTGAGCAAAGGGAGCTTCTGCTTAGAGACAAGAGGGTATGGACGATGGAGGTTAAGCCTACTGGCCAAGGCTCTGCAACCACAAACTGTCATTTCTGTATTTAAAAAAAAAATAGCCATAAAAGGAGATTTCTAGAAATAGACATGGAATCCAAAGTCTCTGTTAAGTACTAGTCTGTAGTTATAGGAAAGAGATATCAGTGTGTGGAATTAATGGCAGGAAAGGCTTTTATTGCCTAAAAGGTACTAATGTACTTAGAAGCTCATTCTTTTCCTCTTTTTCTGATTCTCTCCATGGCAGAAATTTAAAGGAGAATTAATTTCAAATATTTCTTCCACTCCCCACTTTCTGCTGTTTCTGCACTCATTGCCTTTTCTGATTCGGTGTTAGCTGGACTGAATAGCCTGTTAGTGATTAAGATGTAAAGCCACTGCTAAATAATCCCAGGGGAGAAAGACTGTTTTCTCAGGAGCAGCCTACATGAAAGAGACAAAAGAAAGCACAAGACAGTGTTCTGCTTTCTAGTGAAACTGAATGGACAGAAAAAAATTAAATCTCTAAAATATGCTGCTATGCTTTTACTTTCAATCCATGGAAAGAGACTACAATCATTGCAGTCACTGGTGATATTCTTGGGTTACAACATTGTAATTCTAAATAGGGAACAGTTTGGGCAGTGATGATGGAAGATCCTATTTTGAGAGTACACAGACTTGTCCTCATGAGCTGGAATCCAACATTGCACTATTCCAATAAAATAGATAGCTTCTATACCTCAGGCTCTAGACTGATACCTATAAACTGAGTTTCCAAATCTCCCTTGGCACAATCCTTTCACAGCGCCAAGATTGATGCTAGAAAGTAGGGTCAGGCCCTGAGACATCTAATTGGCAAGCTGATTCCAGTGGCCTCAGATTCTAGATGTATCCAATGCTGCATAAGCCTCGGTGGCTGGCCATGAGATCCACCTTAGTGACGTGTATGATCAATAGCTCTAGGCCTGTCTTCGAACCAAGCTGACCTAATCATCCATGACTCTGGAATAATCCCAACACCAGGCCGGCTATATAGACCCAGGCTTCAGGCTACCCTCCAGCCAAGATAAGCCTCATGCCCATGGCCACGAGGCCAGGTTGACCCCTATGGATACAGAGTATAGGGCCATCCAGCACTAAGGAAGTCCTGTGCCCCAGGGCTTCAGGTTTTCTTTAGCACAAGCTGGCACTTCTGTCCTCACGCACTATGCATGCACCACAGACATAAGGGCTAGGCCTGGGCATCATTCCCATAGTCCCATCCCGAAGCCTGGCCCCTGGAATTCAACATTCTCTATGCCTCAGCATCCAAGTGTGTCTCACTAGGTTTCAGAACTTAGACTAACAACTGAGACTCAGGATCCAAGACTGTCTCTGGGTATCCATGTTACAAGCTAGTCCTTATAGTTTGGCCTTTTGGCCAGTACTTACATGTTTGCCTCTAAGCCAGAACCAGTACACACAAATTCCAGTTCACTCTAAGTGGCTCCAGGTACCTTATCAGCTACAATAGACCTAGGTTCGGTGCCACTTTAAGCATTAGGTGAGCCCTAGGCTGTAGGCCAGCCATTGTGGCTCCAGGTGCGACAGAATCCAGGGTTCAAATCTGTTTCATAAGACCTAGGGACCAGCCCTGCCCAGTATAACAGTGCCAGATCAGACTTTATAGGACGAAGGTATAAGACCACCTTCTCAGCTAACCCACCTGTACTTAGGCTCAAAGCCCATCCCAGTAATCAATGGTAGCAAGTTCACCCTACCAAGTCACTCTCATGATCTATGCCCACCCCAATACCTGGAAAAGCCATGAAAATCCAGGATATAGGTCTATCCAGTGCAGTAGAGACCTGTGGACATTGGAGATACCAGGACTGTGGAACAACCACAGATGCAGTGAAGATGGTCTGAGCTTAGGAGATAAGCTGTGCCACGGATGGCAGCAGTGGAGAAATGGGGCTGCCCAAGTCTTTTAGAGCCAGCAGACTACGACAGTGGATCTGGATTTATACTGCTGGATTCTGGTTTTGCTTAAGTGTGATCGCTTTTATGACCTGGTGTTTCCTTTTGAGAATAAGAAAGTATGAAAGTTGATTTTGATTTTATAGGAACCCATGATTAAGAGGCTTCAAAATTAAAAGACTTCAAACTTTTAAAGCACTGGAAATTTTAAAGACTCTGTGACTTTTAAAAGCATACTGTTTTATATGACATTAAGATAAGTTCTTGGGGACAAGGAATCAAAAAGTTATTGTTTAAAGTTACATGTTCATGTGTCAAACTGACAAGGGGTAGAATATCCTACTTAGCTTCAACTGCCAACTTGACATATGCTAGGATCATCTGAGAAGGAACTATCAGGTGTGGGATTTTTCTAGGTTAAAGTAGCCTGTAGACATGTTTGGGGAGATTTTCTTGGTTGTTAATTGATGAAGGAGGGTCTAGCCCACTATGCACAGCATCATTCCCTGCAAAGTTAGTGTTAGGCTATATAATAAAGCTAGGTCAGCATGAGCCTGCAAACAAACCAACAAGTAATGTTCCTTCATGTTTTCTGCTTGAAGTTTCTGCTTAATTTTCAACCCTGACTTCCCCCTCAGTGATGGACATATCACAAATATGGACTGGGAAAAGTGAGACAAAGAGAAAAAGGAAGAGTATTAGAAGAAATGATTATGGTCAAAGGACGTTACATACATGCATGGAAATGCCATAAAGAAACTCATTATCTGTACAATTAATATATGGTAATAACATTTTAAAAGCACAACCCTTTATCTATACTTAGGGAAAAGCACAACCAGAAAACCCAAATAAATAAGATCTGAATTAAAAAGAAGATATTAGAATTGTATCCTAGGGGGCTAGGGCTAGGGAGAGTTCTCAACAGTTACAGTATTTGCCTTACAAACAATAAGACTGTAGTTTGGAGCTCCAGAATCCAAATAAATGCTGGGTAGATGTGGTGGTTCATCTATAATTCAAACCTTGGAAGGAAAGTGGATCCCTGGAAGAAGTTGGTTAGAACAATTAGGCACATATTGTTGAACTTAGGGTTTGATTGCGAGAACCTGCCTCAATAAATAAGGTGAATGAGCAATTGAGGAAGATTCCTAACATCAGCCTTAGGCCTCTAAAGAGATATAGATACATATACACACCTGTACAAATGTCTCCAAACACATGCACACATAACACATACATACACATGCCAAGAAGAAAAAGAAAAAAGAGAAAACAAAGGAAAAAAAAAAAAAAAAGAAGAGTGGTACCACCAAAATACAAAGGACCATGAGACTAGCAGGAATAAATATACATCAATAAATTAAATAATGAGAAAAAATGAATAAAGTTCTAGTAACAAATAGCCTAAGACTCAAAAAGATCTGAATAGATAATAAAGAGTAAAATATTGAATCCTTAATTAAAAGCACTCTCGGGGGCTGGAGAGATGGCCTAGCGGTTAAGAGCGCCGACTGCTCTTGCAGAGGACCCGGGTTTGATCCCCAGCACCCACATGGCGGCCGAGAACCGTCTGAAACTCCAATTCCAGGAGAACTCCAGTTCCAGGGGAATCTGACACCCTCTTCTGACCTCCGCGGCATTGCACGACACGGGTGCACAAATCTTTGCTGCAGACGTACATTCATACACATACAGAAATAATAAAATTAAAAAAAAAAAAAAAGCACTCTCAACAAGAAAAGTCCAGGCCTGGATGGCTTTACTACTTCATTTTACTAAATAGTCAAAGAAGGAAAAAATCAATAATTCTAAAAAATTAAAAATAGATATGGAATATTTTCTCTCTTTTTTTTTTGCTATATTAGGGCATTCTTTATTTTTCTTCATTTCAGGCTGAACTGGAAGCCAAGAAAGCCAAAATGAAGGGGACCCTGATTGACAACTGGTTCAAATAATCAGGGTCAGTACTTAGTTCAGGAAGCAAAATAGCTCCTTGATGTCATGGACTGTGTGTCCTTGGAGGAGGCGTCACTACCTCCCTGTTGATTGTCCTACATGTCATGAATTATTCCTTTTTTTCTATTACTTGTTTATTTTTTTCATTTTTTAATAATAAGTAATAATTTATGAGTACAAGCATCCTTCATGTAAAACCAATTTGCAAGCAGTTGTGCCCAAACACACACAGCCCAAGGGTCCCATCTAGCTGGGGGGTGGGGGCTTGTATGTACAATCAAGTTGGTCAAATAAGTGTCCAGTCTATATTGTTGTAGTTTCACCATTCACCCCAATCACAGCCCTTACATTCTACCATGCCCCCTCTTCTGCAGATTGTTCCCTAGGCTTAGAAAAGGGGCACCGGTGGATGAGAAGCAAAACAGTCTACTTTCTCTGGAGCTGTCATTTTGGACTCTGGTCAATTCTGGCTGTTTCCTTTCATGGGCAATTTGTCCAGGAATAACCTCTCAATCCTACTAATGAATCACAAGCAATTAGATATATAGGTATTTAAACAGTATTAATTGTTATGGTAGGTTACTTTGGTATAGACACAGATGTTTGGATGGTATGTTAATCCATGAATTATGTTTTTTCTGTAAAAAATGACAGGGTCTTATTGTGGCTTATAACATCACCTAACCACTAGAGGATGTAAGCTTGTGGCATCAGCCGTGGGTTATTCCTCCAAGGAGAGAGCTACTAGCCAATTAGATTTGGGATATACAGGCATATGGCTGCCAGGAATACTTTCAATCTTATGAATATAGTATCACTTTGATATTAAAGCAAGACAGACACCATAAGAAAACAAATACAAGAAATCAAGGGTTTCAGCAGGGCCAGGCGGTGGACACATAGAAGTTGAGTGCTAAGGGAGCAAACCCCCTCCCCCACAACCTCCCCCAATTGGAATTGCAGAGCAAATGTCCAAGTGGGACTACAGTAGTGATTCCAGGGTACAAGACAATAAAAGAAACAGTGAACCTGACACAAGTTCAGTGCCACAACACCAAGCCCCACAAGCAACCTAGAGGAAGTGGCTGGCAAGAAGAGGAGTGAGCACAGTGCTCAGCAGGGTACCAACCCAGATGTTACCTACCCAGTTTTTGGAGAACCTTCAGAACAGAAAGGGAAGAGTGAGCTAGACCTTCCAATATATAACCAAAATTGAAAACGTGAAACCTAAAGAAGTCAACCCTCCTTAAACAAGGAGAAAACAAGGAAGGCATCTGAAGGAAGCAAGCAAAGCAAGCCTTCAACACAGTGAAGAAATATTTGAGATTTGTATCAGAATACAAACAAAAAAACAAACCCACATGCCAAAAACACAATGAAAGATCAACATGGGAAAAGTGCAGAATAATTCCACACCAAACTCTACTAACACTATAGAAGATTCCTACAATGAGATCTCCCTAGAGGTAACTCAGCACACAGATCTTAGAAGAACAATCATAGACATGTTTAAAGAAATCAAACGAACAAACAAGAGCTAAAGGGAGAGAATGAAAAACTCAGGAAGGACCTAGAGGGAGAGAATGACAAATTCCGAGAAGAACTTGAGGGAGAGAATGACAAGCTCTGGAAGAAGTGGAAACACTGAAAAGATCCCATGCTGAAATGAAAAAGGAAACCAAAGAGCAAAGCAAGGAGCTGCAAGACGAGATTGAGAAGTTCCAAAGGGAAGTGGAAATACTAAGGAAATCTCAGGATGAAATGAAAAAGGAAATTGAACACTCATCCAATAAACAGGAAAGTGTGGGAAAAAGCCTCAGAAGCAGAATGGAGGAAGCAGAGAAAAGAATATCAAGACCTGGAAAATAACACAGAAAAAACTAGAATACTCAAGGAAGATTATGAAAAATTTAAAAATACACAAGATTGGAACAACCAGGAAATAGTGGGACACTATGAAAACACCAAATCTGTACATCATAGGGATAGAGAAAGGACAAGAATCCCAAGAGAATGGTATTGATCAGATCTTCAATAGAATAATAGATGAAAATTTCCCCAAACTGAAAAAAGACAAACCCATACAAATACGAGAAGCACATAGAACACCAAATAGATGAGATCAGAAAAGAAACCCCCAATGGCATATCATAGCTAAAACACAAAGTGCCCAAAACAAAGACAAAATACTGAAAGCCACAGAGAAAAACAAGTTACATATAAGGGGAAAAAACAACAACAACAAAAAAAAATCAGAATTACAGCTGACTTTTCAGTGTGAACTATGAAAGCCAGAAGAATGTGGACCAAAGTATTCTCAGTATTAAACAATAGATGCTGGTCCAGGTTACTATACCCAGCAAAAATGTCCATTCTGGTTGAAGGAGAAAGAAAAATCTTTCATGACATAAGCAAGATGATAGAATACATGTCCAGGAAACCAACCCTTCAGAGAATACTTGAAGCAATTAAAAGGACAGAGTAGAGGATCAACTATCCCCAGGCACCTAAAAAGAGAAATTAATAAAAGCATTACTGCAGAAGTAGAAACCTAGACCAAAAATGCAAATGGACAATAAGGTGAAGGGAAGCAACACACATCTGTCAATTATAATCTTAAATATTAATGGACTAAACTCCCCAATCAAAAGATATAGACTGGGTGAACGGATTAGGAAATAGAACTCACCTATACACTGTCTACAAGAAGCCCATCCCATCATCAAGGATAGGTACCAACTTAAGGTGAAAGGATGGAAAAAATATTCCAAGCACATGGTACCAAAAAGCAAGCAGGAGTTGCTATTTTAATATCATAAAAAATAGGCTTCAAAGTAAAAGTAATCAGAAGAGACAAAGAGGGCCATCCTTATCCAAGGAACAATTAGCCATTAAGATTTCACAATCATGAATATATATGCATCATACTCTGGTGCACCGAATTTTATAAGCACAATTCTCTAGGACTTCAAGGCACAGATTAATCCCAGCACACTTATAGTATGGGACTTCAATACCCCACTGAGCCCTTTGGACAGGTCAACTGGACAAAGAATAAACAGAGACACATCTGAACTGAACAATATGATACATCAAATAGACCTCACAGACATCTACTGAATATTCCACCCAAACACCAGAGAATACACTTTCTACTCAGCACCCCACAGAATATTCTTCAAAATTGACCACATACTGGGTCACAGAAAAAACTAAATGAATGCAACAATATTGAAATAATTTCATGGATTCTATTAGACCACAGCTCAATGAAGCTCAGTATCAACACTAGGATAAGCCCTACTGTCTACAAGAATATATGGAGAATAAACAACACTCTCCTGAATGATGAATGGGTCAATAAATAAATAAAGAAATAAAAGCATCCTTAGAAGTAAGCACAAATTACAATACAACACAACAAATCCTATGGGATACTTTAAAAGCAGTCCGAAGAGGGAAATTTATAGCCCTGAGTGCCTACATTAAAAAAACAGAAAGAGCACGAATAAATGATCTAACACTACAGCTAAAAGCACTTGAGAGACAACAACAAATGACCCCTAAACCCAACAGACAGGAAGAAATAACAAAAATCAGAGCAGAAATCAATGAAATAGACACAAAGAAAACAATACAAAAAAAAATCAATGAATCCAAAAGTTGGTTTTTTGAAAGAATAAACAAGATAGACAGACCTCTAGCTCAGTTAACCAAAAGAAAGAAAGAGCAACTTCAAATCAATAGAATTCATGATGAAAGGGGAACTATCACAACGGAAACCAAAAAGATCCAGACAATCATATGGGACTACTTCAAAAACCTATGCTCTGCTAAATTTGAAAACCTAAGAGTAATGGATGAATATCTGGAATCCTGGGAATCACAAAAGATTAATCAATAAGAGATTGACAGCTTAAACAGACCCATAATATATGAAGAAATTGAAAATGTAATAAGAAAACTCCCAACTAAAAAAAAAGGCCAGGCCCAGATGGTTTCACAGCAGAATCTAAAAAAAACCAAACATTTAAACATTTAAAGAGGACCTACAACCATTATTACTCAAACTGTTCAGAAAGATACAGAGGGAAATCTCCCAAATTCCTCCTATGAAGCCAGCATCACTAAAATACCAAAACCAGGCAAAGATACAACCAAAAAAGAGAAAAAACATACCCATCTCATTAATGAACATAGATGCAAAAGTTCTCAACAAAATACAAAAGTTCTCAACAAAATACTTGCAAACTGCATACAGACCCACATCAAAAAAGATCATCCATCATGAACAAGTTGGATTCATACCAGAGATGCAGGGATGGTTCAACATACAAAAATCAATAAATATTAGAAAACACATAAATGGACTGAAAGACAAAAATCACACATTCATCTCAATTGATGCAGAAAATGCTTTCAACAAAATCCAGCATCCCTTCATGCTTAAAGTCCTAGAAGGAATTGGACTAAAGGGATCATTCCTCAACATAATCAAAGCCCTATAAAACAAACCCACAGTCAACATCATCCTAAATGGAGTAAAGATAGAAGCATTCCCCTTAAAGGCAGGAACTTGACATGGCTGCCCTCTATTGCCACTCCTCTTCAATACAGTGCTTGAAATGCTTGGTAGGGTAATAAGGCAAGAAAGGGAAATTAAAGGAGTACTAATTAGACAAGAAGAAGTCAAACTATCCTTTTTTGCAGATGACATATTTCTTTACCTAAGGGATGCTAAAAACTCCACAAGAAATCTCCTAGAAATGATTAAGAGTTTTCAGTAAAGTCGAGGTATACAAAATTAACCAAGAAAAATCAGTAGCCTTTATTCATACCAGCAACAAGCAACTGAAGAAGGAATACAAGGAGACCTTCCCACTCACAATAGCCTTAAGAATAATAAAATACCTTGGAACAAACCTAACCAAAGACACCAAAGAACTCTACAACAAAAATTTTAAACCCCTGAAGAAGGAGATTGAAGAAGACATCAGAAGATCGAAAGACCTCTCAGGCTCATGGATTAGAAAAATTAATACAGTAAAAATGTCCATTCTACCCAAGTTAATATACAGATTCAATGCAATCCCAACTAAAATACTCGAGTTTCTTCACAATCTTGGAAAAAAAAATCTTTAATTGCATATGGAAAAACAAAAGATCCAAATAGCCAAAGCAACCTTGAATGAAAAGAGCAATACAGGGGGGATCTTTATACCAGACTTCAAATTATACTACAGGGATCTAGTCATAAAAACAGCCTGGTACTGGCACAAAAGCAGACCTGTAGACCAATGGAACAAAACTGAACATCCAACCTTGAGCACATACAATTTCAGCCACCTCATATTTGACAAAGGGGTCAAGAAGACTCTATGGAGGAAAGACAGCATCTTCAGCAAATGGTGCAGGCAAAACTGGATCACTACTTGCAGAAGAATAAAAAACCCCTTCCTCTCACCCTGTACAAATATCAACTCCAAATGGATCAATGACCTCAATGAAACCTGAAACTCTGAAGGTGATAGAAGAAAACGTTTGCAGCAGCCTACAAAACATAGGTATAGGAAAAGACTTTCTAAATCAGACAGCAGCTGCACAGGAAATAGGTCAATAGCTGACAAGTGGGACCTCATTAAACTCAAAAGCTTCCGTATAGCAAAAGAAACAATCAGGGAAGTGAAGAGAAAACCCACAGAGTGGGAGGTGCCCTCCACTGCTGATACATCTGACAGAGCATTAACTTCCAGAATATATAAACTACTCAAAAACAAAGAAGTAAGAAAACAAATGACTCACTCAAAAGATGGAGTAAAGAGCTGAACAGAGACTTCACAAGTGAGGAAATAGAGATGGCTGAGAAACATCTTAAAATGTGTTCAACATTGTTAATAATTAAGGAAATGCAAATTAAAACCACTTTAAAATATCATCTCTCTCCGATAAAACTGGCTAAGATCAGGAAAACAAATGATACCAAGTGCTGGAGAGGTTGTGGTGAAATGGGAACACTCATCCACTTCTGGTGGGAATGTAAACTTGTACAGCCACTATGGAAAGCAGTGTGGAGAACACTTAAAAGATTCAAAATGAGCCTACCACTTGACCCAGTTATACTACTCTTGGGTATATATCTACAAGACTCATCCTACTGCATAGATACATGCACATCCATGTTTATTGCAGCTTTCTTCACAATAGGGAAGAACTGGAACCAACCCAAGTGCCCCTCAACCAATAAGTGGATGGAGAAAATGTAGCACATCTACACAGTGGAGTTCTATGTAGCAGTAAAGAAAGATGACATCATGAAATTTGCATGTAAATGCAAACTAGATGATATTATGTTGAGTGAAGTAACACAGTCCCAGAAAAACAAAAGACAAAAAAAAAAATACGACCAATGGTATCCTTCATTTGTGGATGCTAGCACCAAGTACCTAGTTATAGGGCAAACTGAGCCACATTAATGTTATATTCCTCATTATCTGAAAGCAACTATGCTTTTATAATGTGAATCCCTTAATAGGTTCTAGAATTAGCCTACCATTTTTTTCAGACTTTGTAATTTTGGCATATTGGTGGAGGGTATGTATGCATATTTTATAGTAATATATAATCAAAAGGGTAAAATGTGAATCCTGAAATATGATTTGGAAATAACATACATTTGTTTTCAGATGACGTAAATTTAGTATAGGTCAATAGTCATATATATATATATATATATATATAGAAGCAATACAAGTTGGAGGAAACAACAACAACAAAAGGACTGGGACAAAAATACCTGACTGAAATAGTGAATCTCCCCAAAACAATGATCCTCTGCTTTGAAAAAACTTTTGAAAGACTCAGAAAAAGATATATGGCAGAATGCATGAACTTGGGTGGGGTGGGGCGCATGGAAAGGGAAATGAGTCTAAATTGGCCTGACAAATGATGTATGAAAAAGTATAATAACAATAAAAAATTTTAAAAAAGAAAGACAAAATGAGAAAAAGAAAACAAATGCACAAAAACCTAGATACCAATATCCTTGCTGATAAACATGCAAAAAATAATCAAATCACTTGTAGTCTGAATCCAGTAGTACATTAAAAAGGTGATATACCATGATTATGTGGGGTGTCCCAGAAATGAAAAAGTATTTCAATGTATGCAAAACTCTTAATGCGATATATTAAATTAACAGGATAGAGAACAAAAAGTACATGATTGTCCTAAGAAATGCTGAAAAGCATTTGATAAAAAAGTCAATTTACTTTCATGATTGAAATGATTTCAATAAATTAGACACAGGAGTAACATACATCAGGGTTAAAGGCCATTTAAGACAAACTTACAATTAAGCTCATAGTCATTGGTAAAAATCTTTTTTTTTTTTTAAGTACCAATAAGACAAAGAGACTTAATCTCACTGTTTTTATCCAATATGGTACAAAAACAAGCCAGACTAATCAGGCAAGAAAATTTAAAAGCCTTCTAAATTGTCTCTCAAGTGCAAAAACGATGAGGGTTTCATGTAATTGGTAGTGCTCAACATGTCCAGAGTTCTGTTTATTTTCCAGTATGTTCTAACAGGCTCCGAACTGTATTTCCAGAAGTCACTGAGAGGCTGCTCATAAAACTGTCATCCAGCTCTCATGGGTCTTACCAAGGCTTCCAAAAGAATTACCCAGAAATCTTAGTTTGTATCATGCTCTAACTATTAAAGTTAACCCATAAAATAACTTATAGATCACAAGAATATCACTGTATTTATGGCTTAAAATACGGGTCAGACATGAGACTTGTTGCAAGTTTGAGGCTACATGCGTGAGTGTGGAAGCTGTCTTACCACGAGAAAGAAAATCACTTCCTACCTTTCCTGCTTATTTGAGTGGAGAGGGTGGTTACTTTCTATTCCAAAAGAAATTACATTTGGGACAGCTTATGAAACCACATGAAGAGGATCTATTGGAATCCTGAGTTAATTATGTCTCATATAACTACTACTCTACCTCCCAGCTCCCAACTCTACTTCTTTGTTGATCATGCTAGAAAGTTACGGATGATATCCCAAGAACATGCTACATTTTATTCTTTTTCTTTGATGACTGTATGATTCTTTGTGATATTCCTAGTAATTTATCTTTGATAATTTACCATTTTGGTAAGTAGAAGGGGTCCTAAGAACTTCTACCAATTATTATTGTAGTATCTTTCTTTTGTGCCTTGTATTAATTTATCTAAAGATCAAGAATTAATTATTGAGATAATTCCAATTTTAAGGAACTTATGCTATATCTGAAAATAGCCATAAAATGGATTTCAGATCTATGTTTATTCTAATTTTTGAAATGGGACAATTTTGCAACAGATCCCCATAAGCTCCCTTCTCATCCAAGGACTTGCATTTTATATCTCAAGGAATTCTTCTTGACTCAAATCTAAGTACTAAATAATGTCTAGATATTTAGTTATTGCTTCTCGTAGGTTTAATTATCCTTAAATCACTGTAGGTCATCTGGTGCAAAGTGTTCTTGGCTTCCCCACTGGTGAAATTTCTCAGTCTATGAGTACCCTTAGATTGTCTTAGAATTGAGATTGGGATAATGACAACATTCTTACAGTTCAAGTAACATGCCTGCCTCCAAGAACTAGAATTTATTCCATTACATACATTAGATTATTTGCTTATAGACCCAGATCCTAGAGTTTAAGATTACTGATTACTTATAGTTCTCAATACATTCTATAGACATCATGTTCTTTTTATTTTAGGAAATTAAGTATCACTCATTGATAATTTCCAAACTAATATTTTTAAAACCTGTGAAATTATGGGACCCATTTCTACTGCATGTTTTTTCACTGGTATCTGGAATATATCTGCTAACATAGTCACAGAGTATCAGCATTTCCTTAACTAATGCCTTCCTCAACTGTTGATAGACCCTTAAAGGACTTGGTTAAGGGGTGCATTGGAGTGTATATGAAAAACATATTGCAAAATTTCCATTGTATTTCTGTTAGTTTCTTTTTATTAATTGAAGAAATTTCTGCCATTACAACCTTATTCAGTATGCTCTACCATATTTCAATTTACCAGCTAATGAAATGACTATAATTATTCTCATATACTTTAGCTATCACATTTTTGCTAATTTATATAGTAATGTATGAAAATATACTTTTATATTTACATATAATCATATCATTGTATTCATATATAGTAACTTTAGCCAAACCTCAAAGTATATTATTTTTAGTCCTTCCCCAATTTATCACATCCTTGACATAAGCTAGCAAATTTTTTATGATTATTTTGGTATGTAAACATTTTTACTTCTAGGTCTGACTTTGTATTGGAGCATGTTGGGATCTGTTTCTAATTAGAGATATAAAAATATTAGTTGTAGCAGAAATAGGAATGAAAGAATTGACACTCACTTATAAAACTCCTCGTTGGAAAAAGTTAATATTATCTTAGAGAATGTCAGAAAGAATCTCTATGACTAGAGCAGAGGGACTGCTTCACTGGGCAAGAAGTTGCCAGGCTGAGAGTGCAGTGCTATTCTGAGTCCTTTGACTCACTGAGGGTTCTGGATCTTCCAAGGTGTCTCTATTTCAATTGTTAGTCTGCTGCTTTTCATTGGGTGGTATCCTTACCCTCATATAAGAAATTGGTTAGAGCCAGGTGTGGTGGCACATGCCTTTAATCCCAGCACTCAGGAGGCAGAGGCAGGTGGATCTCTGTGAGCTCAAGGCCAGCCTGGTCTACATAGTAAGCTCCAGGCCAGCTGAGCTTAACAGGGAGACCCTGTCTCAAAAAGACCAAAAAGGGGTTGGAGAAATGGCTCAGCCGTTAAGAACACTGACTGCTCTTGCTGAGGACCGGGGTTTGAATCCTAGCACCCACATGGCAGGAAAGACCCCAATGTGGAGCAAAAGTGCAGGATTGATGGTTGTTTGGGATTGCCAAGGAGGAACTTTTGAGCACTTCCTTAAGGAAAACATGGCATCATTTAGGAAAAAAAAGTCGTCCAATTCAAGTGATATGTATATATATATATATGTATATATTATCATATATAATATAGCAATATATAACATATAGATAAAAAAATTCATTATATATGTATATATTAAACATTACATTATATGTTATAATATGTTATATTATATTATTACATACTATATATATATACATATATACATATATGTATATGTATATGTATATATATATATATATATACTGTAGCAATACAAGTTGGAGAGAACAACAAAATAACTGAAAAAAAAACTCTGGAAAGACTCAGAGAAAGATTCAGGACAGGTATGGCAGAGTGCAGGGACTCGGGTGGGGAGGGGGGCATGGAAAGGGAAGAGACTCTAGATTCCATTGAAAAATGATGTATGACTTATGGAAAAAGTTTAATAACAATAAAAAAAAGAACCATCTTAGGCTGGGCATGGCCAGCCTGGTCTACATAGCAAGCTCCAGGACAGCTGGGACTAAAGGGAGACACTGTCTCAAAATGAACAAACAAACAAACAAACAAACAAACAAAACTAAAAAATATTGGTTAGGACTGTTACTGTGACTTGAATGCTCTTTCAATTCAGAAAACTATTTGATCAAATTTCATGTTTGATTTTATCCATTCAGTGTCAACTTTTCAGTTACAGAAAATAAGAGATTCTTTTGGAAAGCAGAGGTCCCTTGTTTCAGTTTGTGTTTTAAGATTATAACTGATAAAGGAGATGAATAGTCTAAAATTACATTCTAGTCTTCCATATACACACGTGTTCTCCAATACCATCGGAAGCCCTCCTACTCCATAGTCATGAATTCTTTGGCTTTACATGAAATTTTACAGCTGTGGGACATATTATCTCTAGTGATAATTTAATTAATGTGTTATTACCACATGCCATCTCTTACCAGAGTTTTCAATACTAATTTTCAGTTTCTTCTGTCCAAATTTAGGAAGATAACAAATCATTGATTTCCACCTACCAACCACATAGTGCATCCACATCACTTAAAATAATATTGTGGGTCGCGTATGGTGGCACATGCTTTTAATCCCAGAACTCAGGAGGCAGAGGCAGGCAGATGTCTGTGAGTTCAAGGACAGCCTGGTCTACATAGTGAGCTCCAGGCCAGCTGGGACTAAAGGTAGACTCTGTCTCAAAAAGACCAAAATATGTAATAATAATATTGCAATATTTGTACTTGAAAGTGTCCCTGAAAACTTCTGTATTAATGTTCTTTGCTACAAAATAGAAATGGATATGGGTGATACATGCTAAACGGTATTCACTAAAAAGGTATAGATGTCAGGCATGAGGGTTCACACCCACCTGTAATCCCAGAACTCAGGAGGTAGAGGCAAGAGGATCATGCCAGTTCTAGCCCAGCTTGGTCTATATAGTGAATTTCGGGCCAGTCAGGGTTATATACCAAGACCTTATTTCAAACACAGCAAAACAGAAAGGGTATTAGGTCTCTCTCTCTCTCTCTCTCTCTCTCTCTCTCTCTCTCTCTCTCTCTCTCACACACACACACACACACACAGGGAACAGGGAATTAGTCTGAGAAGCATAGTTCTCTAAAAAATCCAATCAGCCAAGATCACTGCTGTGCTTAGAACACTTCTGCTGCAGGATGCCAGACCCTGGTTTTCTCAGCATTGCCACTCTGCCACAAAACTTCCTCTACTGACCAATCTCTTTGGTCCTAGCATCACAAGGTCCCATTTTGAAATCTAGACTAGAATGGTGTCATTACTATTTATCTGGGTAGCTCACAGATGCAAAAAGTTTTAAAAATGGAGTCCTAATGTCAGGTATATTCTCAGAGCATGAGATGGAAGCTAACCATGGATGCATGACAGAATGCGTGAAATCTAACTGTGGGAGAGCTATAAGAGAGTTTCAGATAAGCCGCGGGGTCTAAGTATGATCAAAATATATTTTATGAAATTCACAGAATTTCAATAAAAAGATTTTTAATAAGAGAAAGTTTAACTTTAGGGTGTGTAGAGAGGGAGAAGGAGACTAAGTGCTTCTTTCCTTCATTCCTGTCTGTTGACAAAGAAAATTTTGACTCCATTTGGACTATTTCTGTTCTAGGTGAGTTGGTTTTCTCTTGTCTTTTCTCATCAATATCTTGTGTGGAAGATTTATCTCCATGTGCTTTTCTGTTATTATAGTTTTCTGTTTTTAAAATAAATGCGTTATTTTAGAGAGCATTTACTGAATTATATCTAGAAGTAAGAACATATGTACTGTTTGATAATCAATAGGGAGAGGTATGATAATATTTTTAATGCAGATATGTGGAAGTTGTTCTATTTAAAAAGACTTACATTGTATTCTTTTAAAGCAAAAAACAAAGGAAATGTTCTCAGGTTCTCTTACAATTAGATGTGACCCTGGGACTGAATTCTCTCCGATAGAAGGTAGATGAGTGTAACATGCTGTTTTTTGGCTTAGTGTGCATAATCTCCTATGTACTTGTTTTCAGCTTCTTACTGGTTGGAATGCAAGCATCATCAAGAAAGTTGAAATGCAGAATTATAGTGTGGAAAGAAACATGGGCAATGATCCTATGTTGTTAGAACTTCCTTTGGAAATTCAGATCAATTACACAGATCTTAATACCTTCTAGATATTTATAATAAGTTTATGAACGCCACCAATCTTTACTTTTGGTGCAATTTCATTGCATTCTTGTATTATAAAACATATTTTATTTTTTAAATTAAAAATATTTTTTGCTCTTTCTATATATATTTTGTACAAGATTATCAAATCTAGACCTGTGTCCCCCATGCTATCCCCCACCCCACCAGAGCTCATGCATTCTGCCAAACATGCTTTTCATCTCTTTCTCAGTCTTTCTCAAAATTCTCCATGGGGAAGTTGACTGTTTTGAGCAGTTCACTATTTCAGTTAGTTCTTTGATGCAGTCCTTTCTGTTGTTGTTGTTGTTGTTGTTGTTTCCAATATGCATCACTCCCAACTGCTTGGACAAAAGCTCAAGGGGCCGTGCACAAGAAATATTTACAACTAGGTAATTGGCACTAGCATCCACAGATGAGGGATGCCATTCATCGTTTGTTTTTCTGGGACTGTGCTGCTTCACTCAGCATGATGTCTTCTAGCTCCAGCCATTTTCCTGCAAAGCTCATGATGTCATCTTTCTTTACTGCTGCATAGAACTCCATTGTGTAGATATACCACATTTCTCTATCCACTCATCAGTTGAGGGGCATTTGGTTTGGTTCCAGCTCCTTGCTATTGTGAAGAGAGCTGAAATAAACATGGCTGTGCATGTATATCTGTGGTGGGGTGAGTCTTGAGGGTACATGCCCAGGAGTGGTATGGCTGGGTTGGGTGGCAAGTTCATTCCAAGTCTTCCAAGGGTTCTCCACACTGCTTTCCATAGTGGCTGTACGAGTTTACATTCCCACCAGCAGTGGATGAGTGTTCCCCTTTCCCCACAACCTCTCCAGCACTTGGTATCATTTGTTTTCTTGATCCTAGCCAGTCTTATTGGAGTAAGATGATATCTTAAAGTGGTTTTCATTTGCATTTCCTTAATGATTAGTGATGTTGAACAGTTCTTGAGGTGTTTCTCAGACATCTCTAATTCCTCACTTGTGAAGTCTCTGTTCAGTTCTTTGCTCCATCTATTGAGTGGGTCATTTGTTTTCTTTTTTCTTTGTTTTTTGAGTAGTTTATATATTCTGGAAATCAATGCTTTGTCAGATGTATCTGCAGTGAAGGTTTCCTCCCACTCTGTGGGATTTCTCTTCACTTCCTTGATTGTTTCTTTTGATGTACAGAAGCTTTTGAGTTT